>BHDV01014655.1:42400-59137 GCA_005406045.1 Adoxophyes honmai
CGTCTTGTTCGCTCTTATTGCGTTGACATAAAGCTTTTTCTACCCGCATTTTGCCGAAAAGGCGTCGACTGGTTTGGTGAAACCCTAAGGAAATAGGTTTAGGTATGCTTTATTCCAGCCTTGCACCCTATCACAATTATACCTTCCAACTTAAAACCTAAAAAAAAACATGGTAGAAGTGGCAACGAAATTATACAAAAATACAGGGATAATGTATGTATATATATATATACCCTAGTGCTGAGCCAATGCCTCCCCAATTATCGATTATAACTACCCACAATTTAATCATTTGCGATGATCTAACTACATATTGCCGGCTAGAATCAACACAATGCCTGTATCATGTTATGATTGGCTGATCTGTGCCAAGGATGCTGGCACTGACCGCGGCGCCTGCGCATGACTCAGCTGGAGCAACGGTAATTAGGTCACACACGACATGAAGCTGTAACGTGGAATTACAGGGGAATAATTAGTTGATAATTATGTAAGTATCTTGTTAGATGATCTTTTTTCATATTAACATACATACCTACATCACGCCCTATTCCCTGCGGGGTGGGCTAAGACATCAGAGCGCTATTCGCTTCTCTTCTGACATACAGAGCGTCTAGTGTATTCAAGTCGATGGTGCAGTCGTTAACGAATTCGTTTGCGAGTTGTCGCGGAATGTATGGAGACTTGTCGACCGTGCAGTTGTGCAAACGTTCCGCTGGCGGCGCTGTCTCTGTCTCGATTTCCATACAATTTTGCGATAACTCGCAAACGAATTCGTTAACGACTGCACCATCGAAATGAACACACTAGACGCTCTGCTCCCGCTTCACTCGCATTCATCACTCTCGTAATACTCTCTCGTCGGTTTCGGGTACTTCTAATTTGCCCTCTTTTTAGAACATCGCCGATCTGGCCTTGTTTCATCCATTCTGTCTACAACATGCAACAAGCCTATCTCTATCCCTGTTACAATATCCTCTTTCAGACCACACTTGTCCCTAATCAGGTTATCACGCACCCTATCGCTAAGTTTGATGTCTCTCATGTATCGCAAAAAACGCATTCAACCGCATTTAATCTAAGTAGTTTTGTGTTCTTCTACCACACATCCAAGTCGCGCTACATTAAAGTATTAAAACATTAATTAAGGTATTAAGGAAGGTTGTAATGTTAACTTTTTCTTAAAACTAAGTGTCTCGATTTTTCTTATTCTGTAACGTACGAAAGGGAGTATTTTCACGCTTCGTAACCGATTTCAGCAAAAAAAATTTGTTTGAAGTTAGATAAATGCGGATAATAGGGACAAGTTGCTAGCTGGTTGCATACCTTAACCTATTTTCCTCAGTCACCTCTTACGACATCCACGGAAGAAATGGAGAGATGTTATTATAATTCCGACACCACACAACTAAATCGACCGTAAGTTACCAACTTAGTTGATACTTGATAGATGATGAAATTGATACGAGATGTTTCCAAATGTCAAATAATTTCACGGATCAATAAACAATTCGCTCTTTATCAATTAATCACATAAAGTTTCAATTTCCTAGTCGATTAACCTTCGTCAGACATGTTTGTTTTGCGCAGGAGCATCCAATTCGAAGGCCTGTAGGCTTAGCACGACAGAGAGAGACTATACCTGTCACTGTCTAACTAGATACGTCAGAAAATGACGGGTAGACTAACCCGCGCGCGAAGTGACTAGAGCGTTTTACCGTGCTCAGCCTACTATGCGATTACCACCCTGTTTTACATCGCGAAGTGTGAGGCCTCGCGTAAAGAGACGCGTAGCGTCGAGCGTCGCGTGCGGAGGTGCGACCCGCATTAGATTCAAACTTGGCGTTTATGAGAGCGTTTACGGAGAAGCGTTAGCGTTACGCACCGCCAGACTCGCTGCATCTCGTTAAACTAGGCTTGAAGGAAACCGTCTCAACTGCATCGTTTAATACACGCTATACGATCCACGCAGACTTTTTGTGCGCCGCAGACTGGATCGCACAAAAAGTCTGTCGTCTGCGCTGCCCCTCCGTGTGGATCAACTTAAATCAAACCGAGCCTATTTTTCGACGCGAGGGCATTCCAAATCGTTAACAATATGCTAATAGGTCAGTGGGCATAAACATGTCCGTAGTGTGGGAACACCAAGGTCAGTGACACTTAGCATGAGTATGGCAGTCTTTTGTTTATATTCTGCAGCATCTACAAGTATGACGAAGCACGCAAAGAGTATTTTTTAATTACATAGGTATCGAACCGATTCATTCCTGAAATCCAGACCCATCATAGAACCTAATTACAATTAGGCTCAATTCACACCAGAAGAGCAGCGCAGCGCGGCGTTGCGGAGCGCAGTTTCAGTGTCATGAGAATCTCAACTTTATTTTCATTACAATAAGACTTATTATCGCATGAGAAACTCTAACGATGCGCGCGGATGCCCGCGGATCCTCGGGAATTCCAGCGCATTCCATAAACAAAGCCGTGCGACTGCGCGAGCTATCGCGGGAATGCCCGAGGATGCTCGAGTAGTCGCGACGGCCGCTTGTAATACATATGTCAATATGTCAATAATTATGTAAACTCCAGCGACTTCCTACGCATTCCAGCGGCTTCTCGAGCAGTCGCAGGAATCCTCGCGCATTCTCCACGGAGCGGGTCGCTGCGCTACGCCGCGCTGCGCTGCTCTTCTGGTGTGAATTGAGCCTTAACGTCATACCTAGTGACATTTGCGTTGCTCGACAAAGTAAATGTTTATTACGTTTATTGTGACAACGTTCTGCGGTAGCTCTGATTCAATTGGTTCTACTGTACTGTACTGATATACCTACCTACATATAAACATCACAGCTGTGTTCCCAAATGAAGTAAGCAGATAACATGAAACGTTATAAAGAATAATTTTAAACAAAAAAAACCGACTTCAAATTAGCAATATTTTGAAAGTATTCTGTTTACTGAATGTAAAATCTTGACTTCATCAACAAATTACCGAAAACGCCGTACATCTCCATATAAAATTTGAAGAGTTCCCTCGATTTCTCCAAGATTCCATCATCAGATCCTGGTTTCGTGCCAATCGGACCAATTTCGAGTTATACCCTTTCGATTAAAAAAAAAATTTGAAAATCGGTCCACGGATCTCCGAGCTATCGAGTAACATACACACAAAAAAAAATTAGGTCGAATTGAGAACCTCCTCCTTTTTTTGAAGTCGGTTAAAAAATCATTACTACTTTACTTTTCGTAGCGACTCTCGGCTCAATTTTAGGAATATACATCACGTCTGCATTCTCAACCGCGGTAGAGCATACGAAAGGCTACATGGATAAAGTACTGACCATTTCTCTTTTCTTAGCCATTTTAGGTCAATTTTTAGGTTCCAAGTTCCAAAATAAGTGTAAAAATGACAAGTTGATGCTAGCCTGTAGCCTAAAATATATCTAAACCTATTATGGTTAGTGTCTCTTATACAGAGATGGATAGGTTGAAAGCTCTGCGCTGTGTATGTTAGCTCATTGAATTGTATAGGGAGCGATGTTGACAGATATCTGTTCAGTAACAGATATCTTACCGTATCTGCTTAGTGTGTGACACGCTTTATTCTCCCCGATTCCACACAGGTAAAGCTAGATAAAAAGGTAAATAATATGCAAATAATGCCTAAAAATAAAAAATGCGTCTGAGAAGAGTCTCAGAAACAAGGGCACGCCTTCGTCCAGTCCAGACCGAAGGCATAACTCCTAACCATCCATGCGTTCATCCAAGGTTCACCCGCAGACTTTACCTGCAGACTGACACGGTAGAGGGCTAAATATTTAATCAGGCAATTACACGCTTCAATTAAGCACAGAGTAACCCACCATAACAGAGCATTCATATTTTTTGCCGTTTTTTAGAGCTCCAGTTAAATCGACCCGTAACCGATACAGGCCAGTACCAAACTATTGAAAATTTACATATTCGACCTTAGAAAATATTGTAGAAATTGATGAGGATGGTAAAAAAGTTGAAGTGTACACTTCGGTGGGTTTGGACAATAGGAAGGACGGTTTTGTCTTTTATATTGCTTGTTCTATTTTGTGGTCGGGCAGTAGTTGGTTCGTGGGTCAGAGAGTGCAGTCAGTTCATCGAGGTTAGTCTGTGCTCATTATTTAATGGAAAAACATTGCAAGCGATAATAGCAGTGGTTTTTAGCTTACGGTTCTCTCATGTAGTTTTATATTCAACTAGCTTTCCGCCCGTGGCTCCGCCCGCGTGGAACTCGGTTATATTGCGGTATAAAGCACAACTATAAGAAAACTTCTCGTTTCAAACGACACACGGCGCCATCGATCTATCATCTATCGATCGGTTATCGATTGATATCGATCTATCATCGATCGATTTCGATCTATCAAGCAAACTATATTTTTGTTTTCCCTCGGGAACATCATTTTTTCCGGGATAAAAAGTAGCCTATGTCACTCTCCGTGCCCTAAACTATCTCTACCTAAAAAATCACGTCAATCCATCGCTCCGTTTAGCCGTGAAAGACGGACAAACAAACAAACAAACAAACAAACAAACAAACAAACAAACACACTTTCACAATTACATATTGGTACGGATATATTGGTACGGATATGTACCAACAGGCATTCTTAAGCTTGGGTGACGTCATGTTAACTATAAGCCTGAGCATTTACTTTGAGGTACAGATTTTCTTACAACCATACTCGGTTCAATACAACATTCGACTTTTAACAATTAAATCCACACACTCCCGTGTGGTGCCGGGTTAGAATAGCACCTCCCCCTTTCTTTCCGTGGGTGTCGTAAGAGGCGACTCTGGGAAAGGGTTAGTGTATTGTTGGCGATGGGCTAGCAACCTGTCACTGCAATATCACGTTTAACCATCTGATTACCCTGAAATTGCTAAAAAAGGCACTGGATTTTTAAATTCATGTGCTCTGCCTACCCCTCTCGGGATACAGGCGTGAGGATATGTATGTAAATCCTCACACATCTTTGCTCTGTGGCGTCAGATTTCGAATAACACCTCTTTTTTTCCGTGGATGTCGAGTGACGTCGAATGAAATAGGTTACAGTATATATTATAGTGACATGTTAGCAACTAACTTAAAGTCAAAAATATACTGAAAGTGGGCACAAAACGTGGCATAAGGTGATATCAGACGGTTCATTCGGATGAACGTTAATCCGAGTGATTGCTTCATTTTTCTTTCATTCCATGTTCAGATTGTTTAGCTAGAAATGAACATAAACTAATCTTTTCCGACAGTATGGCGTCGAATGAAGTCGTGTCTTGGGATAAGTTTAGTTTGGCGAGTCCGAGTGAACGGTTCATTCGGTGTTCAGACTATTCATTTGTCTTTCATTCGGAGTGCGAATGAAAGATGCCGAGTGAAGCGATCCAACATTGCTGGATCGATTCACTAGTGAATTCATTCGACAGTTTTGTTTCATTCCGTGTTCAGACGTGTCATTTCGAGTGAATAGTACCGAATGAAAGGCGAAAATGAAAGAAAAATTAACCGTCTACGTTTAGTCATGGTTTCTTAGAATCTGCCTACTTTATTTGAGTATAATGTATGAAAATCTGCAAGAGATAATTGAGTGACAGATTAAATGTCTTATTTTACAACTTTGTTAGTAAATGCATCTGTCTTCTCATTGCTAATATATTCACTTAGAACGCAATGCTGTATTCAATAACAACTTCGTAAGAATCGCATCCATTATTAAAAACTTCCATAGTCGATGCATAATCGTTGACTAATCACAATACCTATTAGCCGGGTTCACATTGACCGAGCAGCTTAACGAATCAGCCATTTTTAGAGTTTCGTATCCAAATGGTGAAAACGGGACCCTATTGCTGAGATTTCGCTGTCTGTCCGTCCGTCCGACCGTCAATCGCCAGGCTGTATCTATTCTCACGAACGGTGCTAGCTCTAGACTGTAGAATTTTTCACAGACTGTGTCTTTCTACTGACGCTATAACAGAAAATACAAAAATAAATTGCGTGGTGTCGGGATAGAATAACACCTCTCCATTTTTTTCGTAGATGTCGTAAGAGCCGACTGAGGAAAGGATTTAAGTATATTTTAAGCGACAGGGTAGCAACCTATTTCTATTAAACATGTCAACTTAAAACCAAAATAGTATATTAGAAGTGGCCACGAATTGTAAAACAATCATGGTTTTGTCTAGCGTTTCGTGTGCTCTGCCTACCCTATTTGAGAATACAGGTGTGATTGTATGCCCTTGCCCTGCGAGGAGGCTCGGTCAGTGTGGACCCGGCCAGTCACTATGCAGCAAACAAGTTTCCATAGATCACAACATACTTAATTGGTAACCAATGACAAGTCACGATGCAATCAATAAACCCAATAAATAATTTATGCCATAAAATTAACGCGGAAGTGTATTTATAGATTAATTGCGTTCGACCTCAAGTCAAGCGTGAATTAAGACAACCACCATTGGACAATCTAAATCAGGTTCAAGGTTGATTACAGACAATTTTAGAGTTCTGTAGCTTATCGACGACACAATGGAACCCTTCAGATTCATCGTAAAGCCCCGTATTCATGGTAAAGATTTGTCTAGCATCAAAGTTGATGTCAACATGTTGCTGGCTATAATGCGTGTTGCTTTTCATGGTGGCATGTTGACAAGCTCTCGCTCGACGAGCGTAATCCCTGTATTCATGGTAGCCATTTGTTCAGCAACAAAGTGTGATACAGCCTGGTGACGGACGGACGGAGAGACGGACAGCGCAGTCTCAGCAATACGGTCCCGTTTTAATCTTTGGGTTCAAACCCTAAAAACGGACTGCACAGTTTGCCGTTAGTTACTACACAAACTGCATCAAAACTGCTCTCGAACTGCCAATTTGCGGCCAGATCGCAGTTAAAACGCTGTCCATCTTAACTGTCCCTAAGTTAAGGAAAACGAAGGAAAATACCAACACACAATAGATTTTACTTAATACGTAATTCCATGCAACGGGAAATGAGAATGACACGCCAATTCGTAATGTATCCGATGGAACCTTGCTTGTCTCCGACGCTGCATAATGCCACACGCGACGGGTTAATCATGTCATTGTGTCACATTAGGGTCATTGTTGTGGACAAAAATACATGAATGAAAATTTGAAGGGTTTTAGCCTCGTTTTAGCCAATTGCAACTGGCGCTGGTTAAAAACAAAAATGGCAATACAATCTCTAATGTAACAAACTCTGTATTGAACAAAAAGAAAAATACCACTGATAGGTTGCAAATAAAATGTACAAAGTACAAATAAAGACTTACAACCTTTGAGTAGTAGAGAAGATAAAAGTAGTGCTCTGGCAACAGCGTTCCAAATGACAAGTCGCTCCGTGTAAAAAAACCGGCCAAGTGCGAGTCGGACTCCCGCACTGAGGGTTCCGTACAAACCGATTACAACGCCATCTAGTGACAAATTTTCGAACTAATGATAAATTTTAACTTTATTTAATAAAAAAAAACTACTTGATAGATTTTGTTCAAACCAATTTTCGTTGATAGTTTTTATGGTAATGTACATCATATATTTTTTTTACATTTATCACTCTTTTATTTTAGAAGTTAGAGGGGGGGGGACACAACTTTTTCAACTTTGGAAGCGTCTGTCGCGCAAACTATTCACTTTAGAAAAGTATGATGTTAGAAACCTCAATATCATTTTTGAAGAGCTATCCATAGATACCCCACACGTATGGGTTTGATGAAAAAAATTTTTTTGAGTTTCAGTTCCATGTATGGGGAACCCTAAAAAAATATTGCTTTTTTTTAAAGTTTGTGTCACAATCTTAATGCGGTTCACAGAACACATCTACTCACCAAGTTTTATTAGTATAGTTCTCATAGTTTCGGAAAAAAGTGGCTGTGACATACGGACGGACGGACGGACGGACAGACAGACATGACGAATCTATAAGGGTTCCGTTTTTTTGCCATTTGGCTACGGAACCCTAAAAATCACAGAAGTGTGTCTTTTTGCGGAGCGCATTGTATTAAAATCTTAAATTAAAATCTGTAAAAAAATATCAAGGTACGGACCAAGAGTCCGTAGATGTAAAACTTACTTTAAAAAAAAGAAGATAAAAGTAAGGATTCAAAATATGCAAATACATTGCGAGAAATTCAAGTTCATTAACTTAAGATGAACCTACTGTAGAGTAAACACTATGAACGCTGATTATAGCTATAAAATACCTTTGAATGACTATTAACTCTGGCTAATCCTACGCTCATGATTCATGATTTAGTCACATGCTGTGAATTCGGTCAACTGACATTAGAACCTATAATTACGGTTTACTATCATTTTTACTATCAACTATCCGTGTCACGACCAAGTGGGCTGTAAAAATGTCGACCGGTTTAGGTAAATTGAGTTAGAATTTCGTTTGAATATTAACTAGTTTATTAACTGGACATCTGAAGTAGGGGATTTCCACTTCGCAGTTTAGATAGGTACGTTTTCCTGCGCTCTACCTCGTGTAAAATCTCCGCACAGACTTATATCGAAATACTCGTAGATACCGAGATTGCCCTGAGTACCTTTTCAGACCATTCGGAGTCGAGACCTTAAGTCCGTGGGACCCCAGCGCCATCATTATAAAAGAGATCTCCAAGTATCTGGCAGATACTTGGTACTGGAGACCGAAGAGCTGGCAGCTTCCTCGCTCAACGCAGCATTGCGATACAGCGAGGAAACGCTGCCGGCGTCTCGAGGGTGCCCTTTTCTACATTTAGTTTAGTTTTTGTTTTTACATACATACAATCACGCCTATATTTCCAAACGGGGTAGGCAGAGCACACGAAACGCTACATAGACACAACGATGACTTTTTCACGTTTGGCGGCCACTTCTAGCATAATATTATTTAGGTTTTGAGGTGGCAGGTACAATAGTGACAGGTTGCTAGCCTGTCGCCTAAAATATACCTTAACCTATGTCCTTAGTCGCCTCTTACGACATCCATGGAAGAAATGGAGAGGTTTTATTCTAAACCCGACACCACACGGGTTTTATATTTATTATTAAACTGTATATTATTTCCTGATATCATATTAAATTCCATCGTTGTTCCTTGTTCCAGATCCACAATGTTCCACGGCGGGATCTGGGCGAAGCTGCAGCCATTGTACAAATGGTACGTGCTGGGGCTGGTCTCCGTGGGCTACATCCTCGGGGAGCTGGGCCACTACCTTATTGGTGAGCATTCTTATCTAATCTAATCTTCTAAAAATCTTTGACAATGTTCCACGTTGACCTAGGCGAAGCTGCGGCCACTGTACAAGTGGTACGAGCTGGGACACTACTACATTGGTAAAACATTCTTATCTGATCAAATCAAATCCAATCATTCGTTATCATTCATTTGTCAAACATAGGTTAAAAAATATAATATGTACCTACGGTCAGCCAATAAAGTGGTCTACCACTTTTGACAAAGCTTCTGTGAGATCAAATTACCACTTAGGTTGACATGACACATGACGTGACGTAAATACATGAATGATTAGGGAGTTATTGTCGCTGTCATAATACTGTTTTGTCATGTGTTTATTTTGTACAATAAAGAGTTACATACACACATACAAACATACTGTGGCAAGGGGACATCGACCTTGTTGTTTCATGAGGTTCAAACATTGAGGATAGAACCTATAGAGTACTAATGTCATCTTGGTTGTTCGGAAATTATTCCGCAAAACAATTGAAGTGATCGCTGAGCTCTTATTGGCTGGTCCAAGATCGCGCGTAACGCTAGTGCCTTTTTCTCTACGGTTATTGGCTCTGTACAGTTTCTGTGACAGTGACGGTGACGTTTAGTATGTTGAAATCAACAAACTATTTGCGGACCGGGGTTGCGAACATTGTTTCTCTATAGGTTCTATCCTCTATGGGTTCAAATGAACGTCGATCTTATAGGGGTAGACCAATTTCTTGGCCAACTGTGCATTGATCATAGACTTGTATCACTATTAGAGTTGCCTTTTTTTGTTTTGAAGTTAAAGTACGATCGACCAAGAAAGTGGTCTACCACTTTTGACAAAAGTTTCTGTGAGATCAAAATTATCACAAAATTGACATTGTCACAGTCATAATATTATGGCGAGGGGAAATCGACCTTGTTGTTTCATGAGGTTCAAATGAATATCGACCTAGAGGGGGTAGACCAATTTCTTGGTCGACTGTACATTGGTTATTAAAGGTAAGAAAAAACGCATGGTTAACTTACATGTAGGTAAACCAGCAATGAAATGCAGCACCATTCCATAGATCCAGAGCTGGAGGTCCATAAATGTAAAAAAGCTGATTTCCTTCTAAGTAGGCGATTAAAGGCGAGATTTTTCAATCATAACCTTTTTTTACTTTATTGCTTTAATTCGGCTTCAATGTACCATCGCGAACAGGGATTGTTGAGCCACTTACCTATGTTTGTAACTTGGTCGTGTAATACTAATCCAATAGGTGACATCTGTCAGTCACATCGGTCATTGATTACACGTCTAAATTGCGAACAGTGGCAAGTGGCTCATTAATCCCGGTTCGTGACTGTACGTAATGTAAGTACACATAGGTATGCATATATCACGCCTGTATAACTAAATGGGGTAGGCAAAGCAAACGAAACGCTACTACATAGAGAAAACCAGGACTATTTAACGTTTCGTTGCCATTTCTAGCTTATTTTCTAGGTTTAAATTTAAGGACATAGCTTAAGGTACATTTAAGCGAAAGGCTAGCTAGTACCTGCCACCTTAAAAGCTGAGAAATATATGCTAGAAGTGGTCACAAAATGTGATGTAGTCATCGTTTTGTCTATGTAGCGTTTTGTGTGCTCTTCCTACCTCATTCGGGAATACAAGTGTGACTGTATGTAGGTATGTACATAAGTTAAGAGGCATCATACTCATACCTAATAGAATAGTGAACAATCTATGTTAATTTTTTCCCTCGTACGGCAAAATTATGACACCGGCTTCCTGTGTCAATACTCTAATGAGATTTTTAGCTACCTATGTGTCTGGTAGGTAAGATATACCTTTGTCTCAAATCGGCAAAAAACTAATATATGCATAAGATAATTAATAGGCAAAAATGAGTGGCAATAAGTACGCGAACCCACGCTTAATGTTCACAGCCAAGGCCTTCCAGAATTATCTAATTATTATATTTTTTTAATTAATATAATGCCTATAAATCATAGTCAAATTAAGTCTAGAGTAGGTATTGTTTGTACCTAATAATGTCTAAGTGGATAATTCTCACGGCAAAGCATCGACAATAATCGACATAAAAATGTAATAAACCTAAACATAAAATTACCATTGGATTTGTTCAGAATTTAATACAACATTAAATTATTCCGACGCTCTGTGTAGGAATCCTCACGATATTTTCCTTAACATTGAGAAAAAAATCAAATTCTATTTCATACATAAATTCCGCAAAATCTGAGATTAAAAAAAAAATGTGCGACCCTTTTTATTATCTTTATTTATTTATGCCAACTAAACGTGAACAATTGTTGTTTTTGTTGTTCTGTGTATCTGATGGCACGAATATTGATTAGTGACAAATTGCTAGCCCACCGACATGATCACGATTACACAATATGTGACACTTGTCCTTTAAATAGGACATAGGCGACAAGCTGATTACATATGGCATTTGTCCTATCAATAGGACATAGGATGACAGGAGATCAACCTGTCGTACTACACCCTCTGTTTACCGCAGTCATCGATTGACATCAACAATGACGCTGAAACTTTCGAGACCAATCCATCCGCGAACGATTGTTACACGAAACGCTAAGTAATATCATTAAATGGTGCAAAAAGCGAAACATTTTTGCTTTTTGTTCTTAATTACGTGGTTCGAGGGCGTTCAATGTCGAGGTCGGTGTTGTAAAAAGTCGTAACAGTGTTACATCATGGTGATTGATGGAGCGAGCTTCTGCGTTTGTCGCGAGTTGCGTAACTTTTTGTTGCGTGTGTGACAAGAGCGATAGGTTTGCACAATTTGTACTCTGTTTTTTTACGTACTGTGTCGTGTGGGTTCGGGTTTAGAATGGCACCTGCCCATTTTTTGTGTGAACGTCGTAAGAGGCGACTAAGGAAAGGTTATAATTTTAGGCGATAGGCTACTAACCTGTTACTGATGTACTTTTTAACTTAAAACCTAAAAAATACCCGTGTAGTGCCGGGTTAGAATAGCACCCCCCCTTTTCTTCCCGTGGGTGTCGTAAGAGCCGACTCTGGGAAAAGGTTAGTTAGTGTATTGTGGGCGATGGGCTAGTAACCTGTCACTGCAATATCACGTTTAACCTTCCGGTTACCCTGAAATTGCTAAACGTGGCACTGAATTTTTGAATTCATGTGCTCTGCCTACCCCTCTTGGGAATAAAGGCGTGAGAATATGTATGCGTATGTGTATGTATCTAAAAATATGCAAGAAGTGGCTAGGAATCGTGAAATAATCATGTTTTTTGTCTATTCTGCGGTTTGTTTGCTCTACCTATTCCATTTGGGAACACAGAGGTGATGCATATACTTACCTACTTTCTTTCAAGCGGCTACTTATTTCTTACGTTTTTTTTTTACTACAAGTGTCCTGTTCACATGTCTTCCGTGGATATCGTAAGAGCTGACTAAGGAAATAGGTTAAGATGGCCTGTCATTATTACTTCTCTTTTTACCTCACTTGACATTAAAATTACCCTCGCCCTGCCAAACATCCAAATTTTAATTGTTTAAATTTAAAGATCAAGTTTAATTTGACGTTTTGTCCTTTATAAAGGACATTGGGTAGTACAGGGTTGCTACAAATGACGAAATGTGAAATAGTCATGATAAAACGGTCTACTCTCGTATGTTCATTTGAACCTCATGAAACAAGAAGGTCGATTTCCACTTGCAATATTAGGTATAATGTAATGACAGTGATAATAACTATCTTATTATATTAGTATTTTACGTCAAGTTATGTATAAAATACTTAATAAGTATAATATGTCATATTTGTGCATCTCCTTTAGAAAAGTCAACCTTAAAGTGAAGTCCATAATTAGGCGAACTAACTTGACAGCCGAAAATGTTGCCAGACATAGGAAAAAAAATAGTGATAAGTTTATGTCGACATAAATATGTCGATATTACCATGTGCTTTCTATAAATCTGATTCTATTTAAATTTTATCAAGTACCTAATTCGTCGAAACTTTCACACTCTTACATAATTTGCCAAATATGGACGAACTACTGCAATTTACCGCGATTTAATTTGATCTGAAGGATGTACGATTTACTTACAAAAATTTATCCAAGTTGGTGTATTATTAATTTCTACCAATTTTTATTATTATTCATTTACTTAGTAAAATTATTAGTTTGATTCCAAACACAATAATAAAGATAACAAAACTTTTTACTTTAAACATCGATTTTGTAACAATACTTTTTACTTTACATCGATATTAACAGCACTGGCCAAACTGTGGCAACTTTAGTGCACAATGAACTGTCAAGTTAGTTCGCCTAATTTTGGACTCCACTTTAGTGATAATTTGATCTCACTACTTTTATCAAAAGTGGTAGACCACTTTCTTGGCCGACCGTACCCACATATACATCATACCTGTATTCCCAAACGGGGAAGACAAAGCTTATAACAAAAATACATTCAAACTTGCGTATGCTGACGTTAAAAATCCAATTACTTAATATATACCTTGGCTAAGATCAAAGCTTTGACCCACACCCATTTACAGTCAAGGTAAACCCAACTATAAGTACATTGAGTCACATGTGCTCGTTATGTAAATCCATATCATAAGGCCCTAACAAGTATCGTTAAGTTTTTATTAATAATCTCAATAAAAACATATCCGCATGCCGTCAGTAAGTACGAAGTAACATATCAAGTACTCCGTCCTACACTAACCCTAAATGACAGGCAGTTGTTCGATTTAAACTGATGAACGACGGAAGTACATACTTGCCCCGCCTCCTTCAAATGATAAAGGGAATGTAGGAAGATAACATGCGCGTGAGCATATTGGCTGTTTAATGCTATCTGAAGGCCCAGCGAAGACGACAGACTTTTTGCAATCAAGTCCGCGGCGCACAAGTCTGCGTGGATTGTATGCATTGTGTGAGAAACTTTTTACGCGTCGTGTGCGTTACTGCATATAATTCCATAGGTTCTATTTTCACAGACTAAAAAGTCCGTCGCGGATAGTCTGTCGTCTTAGTATAATAGAGTCGTATCAGATATTTATGCAGCTTTATTGTATCAGATATTTGTGCTGGTGACTGTACAAGTTGCTAGCCTGTCTCCTAAAATATACCTCTTAACCTATTTCCTTTCCTTAATTGCCTCTTACGACATTCAAGGAAGAAATGTAGAGGTGTTATTCTGAACCCGACACCGCACGGCATAGCATGTTTCGATGTGAAAAAATCCACAATTTCGGAGTCTCTGTCGGCACATCACTACGCATAAGTAACAAACATGAAAGTGTCATAAATAATTGTACAGACATAGGGTAGGGTAAAAGGTTTTTCGTCGTGTTTTATCGGAAAAGTTCGTATTTATCATGCTCTCTCAGTCAGTTCCCGTACAGTCGTTTTTTGACATGCTGTCTTTCGACATTGAATAATAAAGCTCCTAATGGTTATGAAAATGTCACTCATTATTAGACCCCATTATCGGAGGAAGCCCGACAGTTTTAGTGATGGGAAATATAATACATTTGTTATATCGATAACGGCTAGTAATTTTACCGTTTTTAGAATGTAACATTGGGATAAAAAATATACATAGGTACATTCATAGATACGTTACCCTGTGTGCCCAAATAGGGTAGGCAGAGCACACGAAATGCAGTTAAACCCATGACTGTTTCACAACCTATAACTATGTATAATACTATCTTTTCCATCTGTTTTCAAATTTAAAGTTATGCTAGAAGCGGCTGCGAAGCGTGAAATAGTCACAATCAAGCTTCTGTCTATGTCACGTTTCGTGTACTCTGCCATTTGGGACTATAGTCTTAATTTTATGTGTGTTTATGAATGCAGTAATAAGTGTTATTACAATAACTATTTCCAGTTTTACCTTTGGAAAAAAGAAACTTTGTCCGTTAAAAGTCTAATCTTAAACGAAACGGAGTATACATCTGTATAACTGGTACACACGACCTGTGGATACAATAAGTACATATACGTACATAGTTACCCATAGTTATACGTACATAGTAGTGGCCCGTGTGGTGCCGGGTTAGAATAGCACCTCCCCCTTTCTTCCCGTGGGTGTCGTAAGAGTCGACTCTGGGAAAGGGTTAGTGTATTGTGGGCGATGGGCTAGCAACCTGTCACTGCAATATCACGTTTAACCATCTGCATACCCTGAAATTGCTAGACGTGGCACTGAATTTTTGAATTCATGTGCTCTGCCTACCCCTTTTGGGAATACAGGCGTGAGAATATGTATGTATGTACGTACATAGTTTTGGCATTAGACCGTGTTATCTGTGTCGCCAACTGTTGGTGGTTATGTAACGTGGTTTGAGAGTTTTCACTTTTTAGAGAAGTTTGCCTAACTAATAAGACGTGTGTTGAATGCATAAAATGTCGTTTGCGCTGGAACATTGTGTTTTGAATTGATGAAACGTCAATACACTATTTGATTACGTTATCTGGAATATTTATTGCAACTGTAGAATTCGTCTTCCTAATTAAATTTGTCATGTTGCTATTAGTAGGAGTGTCACGAAATTTGGTTTAAAAATTACAAATTAAGAATTTGTAAGTACGATAAAGAAAAAACTTATATTAAGAATGGATTTAAAAATATGTATATTCCCGTGCGGTCTAGGGTTTAGAACAACACCATTCAATTCTTCCATGAATTTTGTAAGGAAATAGGCTTCGGAATATTTTAAGTTAAAGGCTAGCAAATTGTCATTATAGTACCTCTTAATTTAACCCCTAAAAATTATGCTAGAAGTGTCTGCGAAGCGTGAAATAGTCATAATCATGGTTATGTCTATTTCACGTATCGTATGCTCTACTCTGCCTACCCCATTTGGGAACATAGGCGTGATTATATAAATGTTTGTATGTATGTATGTATAAACTACCATGGAATACAGATGTTAAATAATAAACGGATAACTCACGTTTCCTACGGCTTCTGATGAAGGGCTACGAATTAGCCCGAAACATGTCTAGATAAACTCAATTTTTGAGCTATCTGTTTATTTATTCAACATGAGTGAGTCTCACGGTAGTTTAATGTTCAATGATGGTATACAGGGCGAGGTTTACCAATGTGTACTTGTCTTTTTACAGGTACCACATCCAAAGTGACGGCGGACGTGCTCCACTACGGCGACAAGTCATGCATGCTCAACACGACACATTCGCACCTGACCTACGCCATGCTGCCAGTCGTGTGCGAAAAGGTCAACTCTAGCGAAATGTGAGTCTATCTCTTTCTATTCAAACTCTATTATCTGCAACTACATAGGCTTGAAGAAAAAAATATTGGTACATTCACGCCGTATGCACAAATGCGCACACAAAACGCTACATAGCTACCTAATTATCTGTGTAATGATTGTAGTAAGTAGGTAATAAGTAAATACTTATGCCATTCATGGGCGTAGCCAGGGGGGGGGG
>BHDV01014655.1:80418-115825 GCA_005406045.1 Adoxophyes honmai
GTAAAGTTCAAACCAGGTCAAAAAACAGATCATCAAAATTTTATTACTAGTGCAATATCCAGATAGTATATAAGATTCTTGCTTTTGGTAATAAAAATATTTTGGTGAAAAGTTTATGGGAAGCTTAATTCCATAGATAATTTGTATCCATTCGTTCAAAATGTTCTTTGTTCAGTTGCGTCCTGTCCTTCCGTTCCCCCTTCGCCCCTCAGTACAGTATCGCTGGTCGCTACAGAGTTGTGTTGAGTGGAGTGCAAATGCGAAATTAAAATAGCAAGTTTATGAAAACACACTCGAATTAAATATACACGGCTACATTTTCGTGTAGTTCTAATTCCTACATGGTGTTGTCGACATTTAATGTCGATTACATTTATTTCGGAGTCAGTGAACACGGTGAGTTAACTTATCAAGTTCACTGAAAGCAAAGCATGGAACACGTTACTTTTGACATAACTGCGCTAATCTACTGCAACTTTTTATAAAGTTTTACAGTTTGTTTTCTATTGGTGCGTAAATATAATAATTAGCCCGTAACTTAGTTTTATTTGGTCTTTTATTTGAAAGTATTAAAAACCGAATATACGCGCAAAAATATTACGATTGCGCCTAGGGTTGCCAACTATACTGTTTTGAACAGTATTATACTGTTTTTCACTAAATTATACTGTTTACTGTTTGACAAAAAAAAAGTATACAAAATACTGTTTTCAGCATCAAGTCAACATTATCAATAACATCAACAATAAATTGGTAATAATATATTCCCGTGTGGTCCCGGATTAGAATAGCACCTCCCCCTTTCTTCCCGTGGGTGTCGTAAGAGTCGACTCTGGGAAAGGGTTAGTGTATTGTGGGCGATGGGCTAGCAACCTGTCACTGCAATATCACGTTTAACCATCTGGTTACCCTGAATTTGATAACGTGACACTGGATTTTTTAATTCATGTGCTCTGCCTACCCCTCATGGGAACACAGGCGTGAGAATTTGTATGTATGTATGTATGTATAAATAGGTAAAATACTGTTCGTTTTTCTAAAATACTGTTCAATAATCTTCATAGACCTGAATATACTTTATTTCTTGTAAAAAAAGTTGGCAACCCTAATTGCGCCACGGCATCTCGATAATAGAGATCGCATTTTTGTTATTAAATAACAGTCGTATTAGCCTCCAGTTACAAAAAATCCGTTCCTGTAAAGAATTTACAATTCTTCGACTTGTTTTTTTTTATAAACGAAATTACCTAACATCTAAAGATCACAACCTCCAAACCTCTTAAGAACTAATTATTTGTTTGGACAGATTAAATCAGAAATGCTGAAGAAAGAGAACTCGAATATGACTCAGTATGACGAGGTTGAAGAATTCTTAGTGGACGACACCATACAATTCGGGAACTATGGGTAAGTTCATATTTCAAGGTCATTTTTAGAATAGTGTTTATGTGTTATAATTAGTTCTTGTGTGTTGCCGAGTTTAATTAAGTAACTAAAGACTTAATTATTGAGCTTGACCTATCATACATCCAATGAATAAAAAAAATTGTGACCATAAAGTTTTTTTTTTCTTTTTCCAGCCAAGAGCTAGACAGCCTGGATTTGGTGAACCACTTGAACTTTAACAGCCAGGGCAACCTGGTTGTGCTTACACCTCCTGACATGGCAGAAGAAACCCGTGACGTGGCCACAGTCGACAGTAGCTTCACAGAGATCAACCCTGTAAGAATACAATTTTGTTTATCGATTCAGGCAGCATGCAAAGTCCTTAGTAACTGACCAAAGGTTGGTTTTAGATTTTGTTACACTTGTCATGGAATTCAAGACAAAATATTATTTTTTCATTCTAATTCTTTAAAAACCATTATTGGAAAATACTGGATTATCAATAATGCTCAAAATTGAATTCCTAAAATACCTCATTTGTTTTGGATTTTAGTGTATAGAAAACAAGCTTTTCTGGCAAACCAATTATTAATATCAACATACTTACTAAGTATGTACCTACCTCATACATACATACATACATACATTTGATTCTTATTATTGTCTTAATCTTTCAGATATCACCAATAGGCCCACCCCCACGAACAGTGTTCTCCGGCAACCTAAACTTCAGAGTTGAGATCAACGGAGCTGACACCCACAGGAAGAAGTACTTGGTAAGTTTTCTACATGTTCGCAGTCATGTAACCCTTGCCAACCAAATGATATGATTGTGAGGGCTGAATCTTGAATCATGTTACCCACTGGTGACCACAAAATGGTCATATTTAACCCTCACAATTATATTAACAGGGTTGGAAAGTGAACAAAATTCTAATTCCTTGCAAGCCCAGCTATATGTAAGAAGACCATTTTCAAACACACTCTAGTTGATCAGTTGTTTTTGACTTTGCTGAAGTAGAAATAGCTGTTCATTTCACGATTTGCAATTCACAATTCTTCCTGTACATAACTTTATTTTCTCAGTGAATAGATACCCTCTTATAGAATCCCTGCAATCATATCTTCAACCCCCTCTTCCCTGATGCCTATATGACCTATATCCCTCATCACACATATTTATACTAATCTCATTATAACTTCCTCCTTTACTCTTCACAGTACTCACACCAGCTCAACCGTATCTACGTGGACATTAAGGCAGACTTCCCGGTCCAATTCCACTGGGACTTTGCCCGTTCAGGGCCCATGTTCGTGCGGGCCACCACAGTGTTCTCTGATGAGGCACAGGCAGAGAAGCGTGTCGAGAGATGCCTTCAGCACACACATGAAATTGCCAATGCTGGTGAGTCTACAATAATAATAATAAGCCCTTTATCCTGAATATACAAAGATTTGCCTATAAGGTTAACTATAAGATGTCTCATATTTCAGTGTGCCTCTTGGCATAGGCCTCCTCCAACAGTTTCCACTGTGTTCTGTATCGTGCTACTCTTCTCCAGTTGTGGCCAGCGGTGAGCTTGAGGTTGTCTTGGCCTCGCATTTTTTGGTGTCCTCTACTTCGTTTCCCGTCACTGGGATACCACTCAGATACCCTTCTGCACCATTTGTTTTGAGGGTCTCTAATCATGTGTCCTGTCCACCTCCACTTAAGTTGGTCTATTCGAGTTATAATGTCAACTACTTTAGTCGTTTCCCTTATTTTACAGTATCTTACTTTATCTTATCTTGTTTCTTTAGTCCTGTCATGCTTCTCTCCATGGCCCTCTGGCAGTGTTCCAATTTCTCTCTCTGTTGTTCTGTGTGAGTCTAGAATACTAATCTTTTTAAAGCTAGTAACAAATTGGCAAATGCATTAATAGAGAAACACTTTTAAAAGATTGAAAAGGAGAGCACCTCAAGACCTGAACAAATGAATAAAGGACTATAGAAACGTCGCTGGACGCCCACCGTTCAAACATCGCGCACACTCTTAAGCTGCTGTTGAATGTCCGCCAGAGACAGATTGCAGTTATAGTAAATATAAAGAACATACATACACATACATACATACTCTCTCACGCCTGTATTCCCAAGAGGGGTAAGCCGAGCATATGGATTCAAAAATCCAGTGCCACGTTTAGTCATTTCAGGGTAACCAGACAGGTTGCTAGCCTGTCGCTCACGATACACTAACCCTTTCCCAGAGTCAACCTCTTATGACACCCACTGGAAGAAAGGGGAGGTGCTATTCTAACCCGGCACCACACCATAAAAAAAAAATTAGAAAATCCAGTATCTGCTGCTGCCCAGAGTAACAGCTCGTTTCTGGTGTAAAATATTCTATTAATATCATAAAACGAAGCAGATATAGTCTTTCAATGTTCAACAATCGTACTAAGAAAGTAACAAGATGATGCAATATCTCAACATTAATTTTGTATTATAAGTTCTTTTACTTTCAGACAATGAAACAATAAAAATCGATGAGCTATTTATGCTAATTTGTATAATTATGGAGAAACTGGTTTATATGATTGGCAAATTCTTAAAGTAGGGAAGAAGAATGTTCAAAAAGCTACACAAACCAATTTTAGATAAAAAATAAAGCTGGTGACAAATCTCGTTCAAAATTTAATTGAATGAACAGGTGAAATCTAAACTGATTCTGATTTGAGAGGATTTTCAGTTTGTCTTAAAGCTATTTGGCTAGTTTTGTTAACAAAGTCATCATTGTAAACAGAAGGCTTTGTATGTACAATGAGCATTGAGGACTTCCAATTTTTATTTTCAATAAAGTGGAAATATTTGTTTAATTGTTTGCACAGCACACTTGGACAAACATCTACCTAGCATTGAGCTACCAGATAACGGGAATTTCCCCAGTGAATTTCTTTAAGAAATTTGGCATTCTGCCATATCAACAGGGAAAACCATAACACAGTGTCAATCAGCAACTTTTCTAAAAATGTAAAAATGTGTAAGCAATTGTAATGCATTAAGTTTGCGGATTTTGGTTGGTTAAATTGGACGTATTAAAGCAGAAACGTTCCAACCCACAATTCACGCCTAATTGAAATGACATATAAGTCACATACATTTTGACACCTATAAATCATTTTATTTCGGAGGGATATGCGAGTTGGAACGTTTCTGCTTTAATACGTCCAATTATCACAAGGTTTTATTTAAATTGCAACACTTGTTTTTAAGAATACCGTTTTAGATCAATTATGTTATTTAATTCAGTTCCTGGCTATACAAATATTGTACCAAATTTGTCATGACACAGTACCATAAAAAAAGTGTTACAGAGCAACTTATGGCCTACTTTTTTTTATTAGCCTGTAAAGTGTCCCACTGCTGGACAAAGGCCTTACCTTCGTTTTACCAATCCTACCTGTCTAATACATAAATAAATGTACGGCCAACTTATTAAGTTTTGCTAAATTTGATTACCCTGAAATCGCTAAACGTGGCCCTGGATTTTTGAATTCATGTGCTCTGCCTACCCCTCTTGGGAATACAGGAGAATATGTATGTATGTTAAGACATTAGATAATCACTATCATTCTTCTAAAACCTTACCTTATTTCAGATGTAGACCCGGTCATAGTTAAGAATGTGCTCCATTCGTCCCGGGAACTCAACACCCGGGCGGGCCGCGGGGACGTATACTACTGTGGGGTACCGGAGCGCCCAGACTCGTGGTACTCCGTGGTCCTGTACTGCGACGGCCGCACATCGGAGCCCTACACGCACGCGTACAAGTTCGTCTGCAAGAACTCCTGCCCCGGAGGTATTAACCGGAGGGCTATAGACATTATCTTCACTTTGGAGGACCCTAGGTGAGTATATGTCGACTGTTAAAAATATGTAATTAGTACAGTCAGGGAATCTAAATGTTCAGGTTGACCATCTTCATAATTTGTTCGCATTATAGGACAAACTTCACCATAAAGTTCAATATTGAGTATTTATGTCATGCAACTGGCTGGAAATAGTAATTAGGCCAATTTTAGAAGTATCTCAATCTGCTAAACATCCAAATTCCCTGACTGTAAGTTAGTTAGATTATGGAAATATATAAGACACATGGTTTTTAGTTTATTTATTGTTTATTTTGCCATATCTAGCATATTTTTTTAGGTTTTGAGTTGGCAGGTAAAATAGTGACAGGGTTGTAGCCTGTCGCCTATTTCTTCAGTAGCCTCTTAAGACATGCACAGAAAAAGAGGTGTTATTTTTAAATCCGCTCATAGATCCCTACCCTACTTCTCTACTATCAATGCGATCCCCCTTATAAATGCGAAAGTAACTGTCTGTGTGTCTGACGCTTCCTGCTTAAACCTCTCAACCGATTTTGATGAAATTTGGCACAGACAATCTTTAGTTAGACCCTGAGAAAGGACATAGGCTACCTTTTATTGCGAAAAAAAAGTAGTGTCCATAATAACTATTTCACGCGGACGAAGTCGCGGGCACAGCTAGTAGGTAATAAAATCATTTATTCCACAGTGGTGCAATCTACGGCCGTCAGTCAGTAGGAGCCCGAGTATGCGCGTGCCCGCGTCGCGACAAACTGAAGGACGAGGAGTCGGAGGCGCGCGAGCGGCCGGGGAAGCGGCGCGCCGCGCCCGCGCCCACCCCGGCCCCGGACGCGAGGCGCGTCAAGCTGGAGGGCGACCAGGGTGTCTTCACACTACCCCCGGTGAGTATACTGTTACGGAATTTATCACAAGCCACGTGCATACTGGCCAGAAATAGACCTTCAGATTATTATTTTTTAATATTGAAATGATTCTAGAATAATTGCTTTCAGACTTGTCTAGAATTTAGGTCAGCATTGCTTCAAGCCCTGTCTTGCTAGATAGATATAAAATTATATTTCAAAATAGGTTAAGGAACGTCGAACAAAGTAAAAGACCTTATAACTGTTTATTTTATGTAACACTATAGATAATTTTGCAAAGTTTTAGAATCACGGGCGACCTTGTACAACCACTGTACCTGTATTAAGTGCTCTTCCTGTTACCCTAGCTATCTTACCCGGTAACCCTGGGAGCACCTGAAGTGGTCAGCGAAGTGAACTGAAGCTTCAGAACTTAAAAATGTGTTGCTAGCCTCTCGCATAAAATATACCTTAACCTACTGATCACATTTAC
Source organism: Adoxophyes honmai (assembly GCA_005406045.1). NCBI lineage: Eukaryota > Metazoa > Arthropoda > Insecta > Lepidoptera > Tortricidae > Adoxophyes > Adoxophyes honmai. The sequence continues at coordinate 87,009 of BHDV01014655.1, forward strand.
ACATTGTAAAATACTGTCTTATAACTACATATTTTGTTTTCTGAGGTAAAGGTAATACTGCAGTGCAAAGAAGGCCACAAAGACCATTCAGAGGAGAAAAGCCTACATGGGAATATTCACATTCATATTCATTTATTCATTGGTTTACATGGGAATAAACTTTTGATTTCCAATTTTTCAATGTCTTCTTCCAGCTCCCTGTCGTTGGACTGAAGACGATGACCATAGGTCTGGAGGTGATGCTCAACGTTATGGAACAGATGGCGTCCACGCAGAGGCACGACCCTCAGGCTTTACAGATGTACCAGCACTCCATCAACACGTTCCGGAGTAAGATACAGGAGCTCAAAGGCACTCCGCAGGAAGAGGAGGACTAAGTCACGGTGTGCGGTTCCGAGAACATAGAGTGAGTGAAAAATTATGGTTTCAGAAAGGTTGCTGCTTGTTTTTCTCTGATTTTACAAGGTTTTGCATGGATCTGTTTCAATATTAGTTTCAGTTACTTATGAAAAAGTTTACTTGATTTTTGTGCTAATGAAATCAAGTACTGTTGACTATGCTGAATAGCAAGACCATGCAAAAACTCTAATGCTAGGTTTACACGCGTGCCACGCAGCCCGGCAAGCAGCACGGCGAGCAGCCCTGCGGTCCGGGCTCGCCAAACAAGTGCACATTCAAACAGTCGAACAGCCCGTTTACATGCTTGTGCTTGTTTTTGTGCCCGTTGAATGTCGTATTAAACGCGAGCGTGTAAACCCGACATAAATTGTAAAAGAAGAGAAAAACATGCTAAATGCACAATTTTTAAAATTAGGAAGCTTAAATTTTCTACTTATTTCTACTTTATATGCTTATTTTTATTTGAGTAGTTCGAAAGAATGGGTGCTAGTGTGGATTATGATGATTTAAACACTATATAGTGTTCTCGGAATTGCACTTAAACTAGTTCATTTTAATATGCCTAGTTTGTTACCTAAGATAAACATTTTAATTAGAATATTTAGTTTCATAGGATTTTTTCTTTTTAATTAAGAATTATAATGTTATGTACGGTATTTTAATAATACCTTATTTTGAATATTTTTATGACTTTTCAATTGCAATGCTAAATATTAATTGGTGTCAATATCCAATATTTTATGATTTTATTTTGTAAAAAAAGCAAAAAAAAAAAAGCAAAAATTGTGTCTAATCTACATGATTATTATCTTAATTCATTTTATGATAGAATTTTAATTTGACTTTCTTAATAATTATGTGTTCTGGTGTTTTCACACCAGATTAAATGTTTGTTTATTTTAAATGAAACAGTTATTTGACATCTATTGCACTTGATTGCATTTGTAATACTTGGCTTCTTGTTCTTAAAAATGTAATGTGTTTTTGATGAATAAGAGGGCAAGCCTTCAATGAAACTGCCATGCATAATTACTTTACAGTCAGACTCAATTAGATATTGAAATAAACATGCACCTTTGGCAAATAACTTGATATATTACTCCATAGTGGAAGCGACCAGCGAAACTGTGCTGTTATGTTTGTTTAGTATTGGGGCTGGCTGTAGGAGTTTTTGTGGATGACATTACTATTAGCCCGTTTTAGATTCAAAAAGCTTCTGTTCACAAACAAGTTCTTCTGTCGATTTGATACACAGAAATGTTGTTTCACAATTCCATGATTTGTGCTACTCCACTGCTAACTTTTAAGATTGTAAACCAGATTTCCTATGTACGTACCATAAAACATCGCCCGAAAGAATCACTGCCTTAATGTAATCTTAAATTTTCTAAACTGGTGTAATGAGTATGTTATAAACTAGAAAGTAGCTACTAGGGTTTGGGTCCCGGGACGTCTCGAGTCTCGAAGTCCCGGGACTTTTCGTAATTTTTGCTGTCTCGAGTCCCGGGACTTTGGACTCGAGACTCGAGACGAGACAAGTTTATCGAAATTAATTTTTATCCTCAAATAATTGAAGGAGCATAGTGCCATCTGTAAGTTAATTCAATAACTATGTGGTCTGCTAAGCAACTACAGATTAACTATTTGCCGTTCTAAAGAATTGGTATGATTTCTGTTTCGTTTTCTAACTAAAAACTTTGATTATTGTGTTAGTTCATCATTTGAAAGACTTATTTACAAGTCTCTTTTAATATGTTATTTTTTTTTAGATTATTTAGTTACGAAGCAAATCTATAATTATGTGAATTACCATTTTTGTGATTAAGACCAATAATTAAGTTCTAGAATCACTAGATAATAACAAAGTAGTTTTGGAGACTATTCGATGGAAACAAGCAAACAAAAAATCAATAAAATCTTTCTTTTTTATAATAATTAGTATAGATTAGTGCGATTTAACTTGAACGAAATTCGGACATCTAGTAAATATTTAATTTTCTGTATAGTAATGTTGATTTTTAGGGTTCCGTACCAAAAGGTTGAAAACGGGACCCTATTACTGAGACTTCGGTGTCGTCGTTGGCTGTCTGTCTGTTTGTCTGTCGGTCTGTCACCAGGCTGTAGCTCAAGAACCGTTACAGCTAGGCTATTGAAATTTTCAGAGATGATATATTTCTGTTGCCGCTATGACAACATATACTAAAATCAAAATAATAATAATAATTAAGGGGTCTCCCATAAAAAAAATAGATTTTGCTGTTTCTGAGCGTCTAGTGTGTTCAATTCGATGGTGCAGTCGTTAACGAATTCGTTTGCGAGTTGTCGCGGAATGTATGCAGACTTGTCGGGTGCGAGTCCGACTCGCACTTTGGCCGGTTTTTTTACAAGGAATTGGCTTTATTTAATTGGTACAATTTTAAACAAAAACTAACTAAATCAAAATTTTACGAAAGCCACTTTTTTGTAAAAGAACAAAAAAGTCTCGAAGTCCCGGGAATTCCCGGGACTTTGCCTGTTGGCTGTCTCGTGTCCCGAGACTTTGAATTAGTCGGCAATTCCCAAACCCTAGTAGCTACAAATGTAGTATTTTAAAAAGGTGCTTTTTTGGAAATGTATTTATGGCACAAGTAACAAAATCAATTTATTGGATTGCATTCTAATTGTGAACAAAGTTGAAACTAAAATGGGCCCGAAGATGAAAGCCTAAAATGTTATGTATGTTCTGTATTGAAATAGCTGATTGGTTAGTTTGTATGCAACACGTGCATCGCATTTTGGGCGTAGAATCAAGCTTGTCACATGTTTAGCTATTTTTTTAATCTCTTTAGTACACATAAGGTGACTTAAGTCTCACAGGTATCTTCAAGATCAAAATTCTAAGATACTCTGACAGTAAAAACTAATTTGTACACCTGTATTTAGCTCCTATGTTTAAGGTGACGTGACCTACTAGCAGGTAATTAAATCTTACTAATATTATAAACGTGAAAGTTTGTGAGTATGGATGGATGGATGTATGGATGGATGGATGGATGTTTGTTACTCCTTCACGCAAAAACTACTGAATGGATTTTCATGAAACTTTACAGTAATGTAGCTTATACATCAGAATAGCACATAGGCTACAATTTATAAAGATTTTGTTTGAATTTTCCAAAATATGACGATAAGTGTCGAGAAAGTAGGAAAAAATCTAATGTCTGCTGGCTATTCTGGCGGGCGCTTCCTAATAATAATTCCGAAATCTCTTCTGTAGCCCGAATTTAACGCGTGCGAAGCCGGGGGCGAAGCTAGTAACTAATATACCTGTATTTATCAATAATTGAGCTAAATAGCCAGTAACATAATGATTAGAGTTCAGATGATTATGCGGCTATAACTATAGCAAATGTAAAGGGGCTTCTCAATGAGCAACATTTTCATGAATGGTGATGCTGATACATGCAAAAAGAAAGACCCACAAGTTGCTATGCAAATGTTGCTAGTATAGGAGCCTTGATTGGAGAACTTGATTGTACCACAGTACAATTTACCTGAAGCTTTATCGTAGCTAAAATTGTGACAAGCTTCACCTTACCGATATAGAAACTGACCGCCGATTAGAGATTATATTTTTCTTTAAGCTACTTAATTAATAATTACCTAGATGTAAGTTTACTGTCAGTCCCATCATGTTTCCTTTTAATTTTGTTTTACACATTAGTTTAATTATAAGCAATTTTTAGAGGTACTTTTTTATTGACTGTATTCGGTATTATGACAGGATAGCTGAAAAAGCGATAAAATGTGAACCATTGAACTACTTCAATTGCCAGTGTGCCTTTATCCGCCTTGGAAAATTCAACAACTGATTAATAAAAGTTTATGATTAAATTGAAGTTTCCGTTACTTACCCTTTCACCCAGTAGACGAGAATAGGATGTACTAACAGCAACACCCAAACTTCACTTAAAATTTTCCTATTGGAATTTTTTTATTACGATACAACTTACATTTTTCAACTTTAGGCATTTGATTATACATACATACATACATACAATCACGCCTGTATTCCCAAACGGGGTAGGCAGAGCACACAAAACGCTACATAGACAAAACGATGACTATTTCACGTTTTGTGGCCACTTCAAGCATAATGTTTTTTAGGTTTTGAGGTGGCAGGTACAATAGTGACAGGTTGCTAGCCTATCGCCTAAAGTATACCTTAACCTATGTCCTTAGTCGCCTCGTACGACATCCACGGAAGAAATGGAGAAGTGTTATTCTGAACCCGACACCACACGGGCATTTGATTATAATACAACTTTATTGTCTGTTTTTTTAACTTAAGGCCGGCCACATACATACGGAATTTTTCTGATTCGGAATTCCGAATCGGAAAATCGAACGCAGTCAATCCATACAAAATCTATGGACCGCCACACACATTCGTAAGCTTTCCGTTCGGAATTCCGAACGGAATTTTTCCGAATGTGTGTGGCGGTCCATTGATTTTGTATGGATCTTGGACCAAGTAAATAAGGACTGATTACTTGTCACTAAAGCTGAAGCCAAGACCGAAAGATCAACCAGAGATGTAAAAGTCCCTATCTAATTGGGTGACAATGAGATTTTTGCAATATGGGACATTCAATGCCGTAATATTATGCTTAAATTCCCAAATGGGTTGGTTACAGTATTTTTACGCACATTTAAAAGTTGAATTTGATCATCTACAAGCGTAGAATCTTATTTACTTCAATCAGTAAATTCAAAGAGCTTTACAATTATACTCCAATTATTAAAAAGCGTTGAAATTACTCGTCCATTTCTCTGTTTATTCGATTGTCAACTTCTGTCATAAGGGGGTAAATTAATAAACCGTGACCAATTTCACAATTCGTTGCCTTTTTTAGCATAATATAGTTTCCTTATCTTAAGTAGTTAGCTTATCTGTTAATATTGTAGGCAACGTGGCTATCACAAACTATATGAAACATAATACAATCATATAATCATGCCTATGTTCCCAAATGGGGTAGGCTGAGCACACGAAACGTGAAATAGACATAACGATGAGTATGACTATTTCACGCTTTACAGCCACTTCTAGAATTATTTTAGGTTAAAAACAGATGGAAGAGGTAGCATAATAGTGACAGGTTGTTAGCCTGTCGCCTAAAGAATACCTAAACCCATGTCCTTAGTGGCTTAGTGCTATTCTAAACCCGATACCACACGGGACCACGGGATATGAAATATAAATAATTTTGTAAAGAGGTATGGGCAAATATTCTGGCCACAGAATATTTTATTTTATTTTTAATATTCTTATTTTTTTCAATAACTGTAATAATAGTAAATAATGATGTTCTCGCAACAGAGTTGGGCATTTCGTAATCTATACAAATATTACTTTTACTAGTAATTAGGAATCATTGTCAATTCCAAATTACTGGAATTGATGACCAGATTACTTATGAAAACAGAAAACCGTTTTTCAATATACGCAATTTATACCGTTTAAAGTATTTTACATAAAAAAACAATGTTATTTCAGTGACGTTAACGAAATTGACACATTGAAAAGGTTTGGCATTTAACTGAAGTAGTCTAGTCTGTAGTAATTTTACTTAAGTATTTGATTACCCAAGAATTAAGATTACAGCAGCGGTTTATAATGCCGATTCCAAAGAAATGAATTACAAATGTAATCACAGGAGACTATTACAGTAATTTTGATGACCTAGGTAATGAATTACTGAAGAATCACAATTACTTGAATGTAACCGTGTAATTAATTCCAATAGTAATTGATTACGCCTAATACTGTCCCACAATGCAAAAAATCATGGTCAATGTAAGGATTATGGCGACTTAAGGGGTTACCATTACAAAAAAAGTAGACTTGATAGTGAATATGTTGTCTATTAAATTAAGTTTATATTAAAATCAAATAAATTAATGCGATTCTAATTCTTTGACACAAAACCGTTAAAATAAAATTATTGTATGAATTTTTCAGGTAAGTTTCTTGAGTGATGTTTTTTTTTTTGACGTAAAGATTTTTTTAGGCTGGCAAGATTGGCATGAGGAGTGAGCGAGAAAACTACTCCCTCCTTGCTGGCTCACCTGTCCTCAACTTGCCTCTATGTAGTATTTCCCAAGTGCGCAATCATGTTAAGGGCCGATAGGACCTTCTTACATCAATGGTATGGATTGACTGCGTTCGGAAAGTCTGATTCGGGATTCCGAACGGAAAAATTCCGAATGTATGTGGCCGGCCTAAAGCTTGACAAATTGTGACTGATGGCAATTAACAACAACAACCAAATTATTCTATGCATTTTTGGCCTATGAATTTCATTGCATACCTACTAGTTCAAAGATAGGCTTTATAAATGCTTTCTAAACAGAAATCATTTTATACATGATACATTTGAATAGTTCTATGCTAGAGACCTTTAGGTACTTAAAAGATGGTAAACAATCTTGACATGTCTTTTTATTGAAATACACAGTCTAAAAATGAAAATCGTTACAATATACAATTCAATTATGAAAGTAAATGATTTTTTCATACCTAAAATGTAAAGATTTTGATTTATAAAGTGTATGTTTAAATTAAAAGACATGTCAAGATTGTTTACCATCTTTTAAGTACCTAAAGGTCTCTAGCATAGTGCATTTTCACAAATGCAAAGATATTGCATCATACTTTCATACTCATTTAAACTGATACTAGTGTTTATACTAGTAACTGATGCTGACGGCACCAGTTTCATGCTATTTCAACACTGCTTCTAATCCATTATTCCGCAACGCCGTACAAAAATCATGCGACAATGGGAAATAAATAGAGGGTTGTACTTTTGAATTGTCACCTGCACTCAGTTGGACAGCTTACAAGTGCCGTCATAGTGCTCAATCTTATTATTTTATGCCCTTATATTGTTCTAGATAGGTCACCTGGTGGTTCAGATGACCCATATTTTTTCAACATGGGCCAGTATTCCTGCGAAAAAATTAGCTGGATATATTGTTTTATATTTAACACCATGTTGTTGTTAAAATACACATTCAACAATCTGACCAGCAAATTTATTTCAATAATTACAATAAAATGGGGTAATAGACCTTCTAAAAAAATCCATTCACATGTTGCATTTCTAAAACAAATGAAAAAAAAACAATGTTTAAACTTTTGTTACAATTATTTATTTGTTTCACTGTTCACAACAAACCATTTTTCCAAAATATATTTGGAGCAGTAAGGATTTTAAACATTCTTATATTGTAAGCATTACTGATTGAACTGAAGCTTACATTTTTCTTACATATTTATGTAAGTCTTGCAACTCAAGTTTAATCAATGAAATGCTTTCGTGAAATAGTGATGTATAACTTTTTTATTTGGTATTCAGAATGAAAACTCAGTAGTACCGTTTTTACTTAACTTACGATGTCTAGAGCTTAAATCACAGTCATATGTGGCTCTATATTTAAAATTACAGCAGTTTTAGATGCCCCGTAATTTCATCAACTACCTCCTTGGGTGCAGGCCCTACCCCTAACACAGTGATAGAATTAGCGGCAATCTGTGTCCGTCCAGCATCCCTTATTAGAGATGTAACCACTCCCATCTTCTTTGCTTTGTCTGCTAATTTTTTAATTTCATCAACAGAGTCAGTTTTTAAAGCTATCTTGGCTTGACCAGTCATCTGCCACTGCTCCAAGCCCTCAGGGTCCTTCCGCTGTGCCTTTTCAAAAGCTCCAACAGATGCGTGGCCGCACTGAGCTGCTATTTTTCCTTTCGACATTTGGAGGTCTGTTCTTACCACTAATACTAGTTTGTATTCCGATTTTGAAGAGAACTGTAAGAAGAGAGTTAATTATTACTTTTTTTTACATTCAAAGGCTTTGTTACACAGATGTATTAATGTGAAGGCTTCAAGAATCTAAAGCCAAACAGTGAGTGCTTTACTTTACGTCTTAAAAAAAAATTGGTGACAGAGGTAAATTAAAAAGATGAGAAACTTACCTTTTTAATAGCTCCTGATGAATTGGAAAGGAATCCGAGATATTTTCTAAAGGCAAACAACGACAGGCCTATACAGAGACCGCAACCGAGACCAGAAATAAAAGATACGTTTAATTCCATCTTTCTCTTATCGGAAATGATTGAGCCGTCTTAATAGCACCTAGGTGAACAACTTCGTGACTATTTTTCTGTATATTTAACAGTACTTAAAGGAATTACATTAAGTAAGCAAGTGTAACCTTAAAACAAAATCACAGTCCACTCACGAACATAAAGACGCAAGAGCGCGAGACGGACACTCGAGTATAATTTTGACATTGACAACTGAACTGACAGTGACGGTGACGGCTTTGAGGCGTTTTTAATAGTCGTATATTTTGTCACAATCATAACGATTTCATTAATAATTTTAAACAAAAAAAAAACCGACTTCAAATTAGCTTTATCCCGAAAGGAAACTTCTGTTTATGTAGAAATTTCCAGTCTGCAGGTGCATTCAGTATTGAAAGAATTATCCTTTAACTCCTAAACATTAAGGAGTTGACCTATCATCATCAGCTCAGTATTTTTTTTTTATTGTCAAGCGTAATTACTGGTGTAGCTTTGAAAAATGTACTAAAAACATTACCTGTGACTATAAAATTTGAGGGTTGCCCCCGATTTCCCTAATATTCCATCATCAGGTCAAGGTATGCTGACAATCGGACTACCTGGAAACTATACCCTTTCAGACCAAAAAAAGAATTTCCCAAATCGGTCCAGGCGTCTTCGAGTAATCAGCGAAAACACATAAAAATACTCCCCATTTCTTCTGTAGATGTCGCAAGAGGCGACTAAGGACATAGGTTAAAGTAAATTTTAGGCGACAGGCTCGCAACCTGTCACTATTATACTTGCCACCTTAAAACAAAAAAAAAAGATATGCTAGAAGTGGCCACGAAGCGTGAAATAGTCATCGTTTTGTCTATGTAGCGTTTTGTGTGCTCTGCCTACCCCATTTGAGAATACAGGCGTGATTGTTTGTAGGTAAGTATCTGTGTATCACAGCGACGAAGCAATTCAATGTTGTGTGTGAAGTTCCCAATCCGCACTGGGCACGCGTGGGAATTATAGCCCAAGCGCCCTCTCATACTGAGAGGAGGCCTGTACCCTGCAGTGGGACGTATATAGGCTGGATCATGAACTATCTATGTAGGTAAGTTTTACTAAGACGCGCCGACTGCCCGTTGATGTCTTTCATACAAAACGCGTTTCCTGTAATTCAAAAACTACGCGACAGATATTGATGAAATTAAAATGGGACCAATGGGAAGCCATTTCCAATCAAACAAAAAAAAATCATCGAAATCGGTCCACCCGTTTAGAAGTTCTGAGGTAACATACATAAAAAAAAAAAAAAATAAATAAAAAAAAATACAGCCGAATTGAATACCTCCTTTTTTGAAGTCGGTTAAAAATCGGAACAATCGCTTAGATCAACCCTCAAACTAAATAATAAAAACGTTATGTCTGTAAGTTTCCATTTTATTTTATTCCTGTTAAAGATTAAATTTGTATACCCTCAAGATAAGTTTGTATTATTGGGCCCTATTTTCGATAGTTGATGATATGTAATATAATTAGCAAATTAGTATTACTCAAACTCTACTAAAATGATACAATAATTGAATTTTTTATTTGTCATTTAATTCATAATTTTATAAAACAACATAAACACAAACGGAGAGAACGTCAAATAATAAAATCGTAAAAGCTATGTAAAAAAAGAATAACAATATACATATTAATAGCGCGAAAGTCCTGGAAAGTAAACGGTGTCTATGTCGATCAAAAATTATTAGAATTTTCGTTGCGGTAAATAACATTCATTTAAGTACATAACATTATGTGTAAAATAGAAATTGCAGTGTGATTTTGCAATATGTATTGCGGAATGGAAACAACCATTCGGTAACCATTAAATAAAATCTAAATCAGATAAAAATACATTAAACACTTGATTAATCCTTATTTCTGCTCTCGAAAAACTTTGCTCTTCAACTTTCAATAGAAGAGTGAACACCAAAAGAGAGAGAATGAACAACAAAAAGTTAGTTAGGTATCTAAACGATTCTAAGACCATCAGTGAGGTGAGTAATAGCGTCTTCAGGTCCCGGGCCAATGGCCAACACTGTGGTTGTTGCAGGGCCTATATGGTGCCTGAAGCTATCGTACACAAACTTGGATACTAGCCCTGATTGTTTTGCTCGATCATCTAGTAGACGTAACGTTTCCATAGAGTCGGCGGCCATAAGGACTGTGCTTTGACCATGGTACAGCCAGTGTCTTGCAGCTTGTGGTTGAATGCTCAATAAAGTGTCATAGGTCATGATTGCGCCGAGTGAGCATTGTACAGCTAGTTGGCCTTTGGATATTACAATGTCTAGACGCATCACTAACGTAAGTACGTACGGCTGATTGGTCGAGAACTGCGAACATACAAAGGAAACCAGAATTCAACACTTTTTGATCCTATAGAAAAATGGCTATTCTGAAAGTAAGGCAACTTAAGGCAGTGAAGTGGAAGGGTTTACTAATACGATTATTTAGGTTTTCTTAAACCAACATGCATTTAGAAATGTAGCAGCGTTTCTGAGACTACGATTCTAAATATTACGAAAACAGTGTCACATTTGTTTGCATACATTTCTGCTTGGTGAATTCTTGAACTTAAATTTGTTATGCTATTAACGAACACTTTGTTTAACATGCATTATATGGACTAACTTCGTAAGGAAATTTATGTTTTGGTAGTTACCGTCTTTGGAACGCCTGCGAGTCTATTGCTCTTTCTTAGCAACACTTTTACAATAAATAATGATATGCAAAATGCGGTTACACCGCATGCAAAGCCGGCCCAGAAATAGCTCATTTGATAGCACATTTCACTCATTTCAGACACATACATTTGCGTTTCTAAACTATTAAAACTGGTCGTCCGGCCAGGCCGGTTACTCTAAAAACATTTACTCACTGAGTGGTATATTAAATCTGTGTGTAACAGCAACATCGCACTACCCTCATTACAAAACAATTATCTGCTTCCTATCTGGATCTATCCCTACTTGGATTAACTCGACATGTTCTTGACATACCTAATCCCTACTTTTCTAGTATGTACTACAATTTCCGTCATCAAATCATTTTCATATAGAATTATCGCATGAATGTATAGTACTTATTAATCCAACCTCTAAGAAGGTACGTCTTTACATTCTAATACTGACCAGCAGCACTAAGTAATAAGTATTGTCTAACAAACCAATCTACATCATTTTTAATTTGACAGTTGAAACCAAAAATCGCTTTGAAATTGTTTGAAAATGTTTCAATTTCAAAGCAATTTTTGGTTTCAACTGTCAAATTAAAAACAACGTAGATTTTGGTGCGTTAGACAAGAGCGCTGCAGGCATGAGTTGCACTTTTATAGCATATGGCATATTCTTGGAATTGCACACACAACTTAATTTCCTTACTTCGTAGTTGTATGTGGGATTCCTCACGATATTTCCCTTCATCAAATTGCTGGTAAAAAATTAAAACAAAGGAACATGGTAATATACATTAGATTGTTTTTGTAAAAAATAATTGTTTTACTGGTAATATCCAGCGAGGAAACAAAGGACTACGTTTGTATGGAAATACGACCGTATCATTTCCCCTTAAGATAAGGAAATTAAATTATGCTAAAAAATGCAACGAATTGTGAAATTGGTCACGATTTATTAATATACCCCCTTATAACAGAAGTTGAGAATCGAATAAACAAAGTAATGGACGTCATAACAAAATTAGCAAAAAAAAAGAAAACAATACAACAATTGAATGTTAAATTTTCATTTAATTCGTAATTTTATAAAACAACATAAACACAAATGGAGAGAAGGTCAAACAATAAAAACGTAAATAATAATGTAAATAGTAATGTAAAAAAGATTAAACAATATATTAATAGCGTGAAAGTCCTGGAAAGTAGACGGTGTCTATGTCAATCAAAAACTATTAGAATTTTCGTTGCAGTAACATTCATTTAAGTACATAACATTATATGTAAAATAGAAATTGCAGTATGATTTTGCAATGTGTATTGCGTAATGGAAACTACCATTCGGTAACCATTAAATAAGATTAATATCAGATAAAAATACCTTAAACAGTTAACTCCTTTTTGATTAATTATTTTTCTGCTCTCAAAAAACTTTGCTCTTCAACTTTTAATAGAAGAGTGAACACCAAAAGAGAGAGAATGAACACCAAAAAGTTAGTTATCTAAGCAATTCTAAGACCATCAGTAAGGTGAGTAATGGCGTCTTCAGGTCCCGGGCCAATGGCCAACACTGTGGTTGTTGCAGGGCCTATATAGGGCCTGAAGCTATCATACACAAACTTGGATACTAGCCCCGACTGTTTTGCTCGATCATCTAGTAGACTTAACGTTTCCATTGAGTCGGCGGCCAGGAGGACTGTGCTTTGTCCATGGTACAGCCAATGTCTTGCAGCTTGTGGTTGAATGCTCAATAATGTGTCATAGGCCAAGATTGCGCCGAATGAGCATTGTCCAGCTAGTTTGCCTTTGGATATTACAATGTCTTGACGCATCACCAACGTAAGGACGTACGGCTGATTGGTCGAGAACTGCGAACACACAGAAAACCAGAATTCAACACTTTTGAGCCTATTGAAAAATGGCTATTCTGAAAGTAAGACGACTTAAGGCAGTGAATTTAAAGGATTTGCCAATAGGAATAGGTACAATTATTTAGGTTTTCTTAAACCAAAAAGCATTTAGCATTTAGCAGCGTTTCTGAGACTGCGATCCTTAATATTACGAAAACAGTATCACATTTGTGCTTGGTGAATTCTTAAAGTATTCCGAACTCAAATTTGTTATGCTGCTATTAACGAACAACTTGTTTAACATGCATTACATGGACTACCTTCGTAAGGAAATTTATGTTTTGGTAGTTACCGTCTGTGGAACGTCTGTGAGTCTATTGCTCTTTCTTCGCAACACTTTTACAATAAACAATGATATGCAAAATGCAGTTACTCCGCACGCAAATCCAGCCCAGAAATAGCCCATTTGATAGCACAATTCACTCATTTTCGACGCATACATTTGCGTTTCTAAATTACTATTAAAGTTGGTTGTCCGGCCAGGCCAGTTACTCTTAAAAACATTTACTCACTGAATGGTAAATTAAATCAGTGTGTGTAATGGCAATATCGCACTACCCTCATTACAAAAGTTTCCCTGCCTCCTATCTGTACTACGTTACTTTTCATAATCCTTAATTTATTCTGTAATAAAATTATATAAAGCAGAAGGGTTTGTTTGTTTGTTTGAAGGCGCTAATCTCAGAAACTACCTACTGGTTCCAATTGAAAAAAAAATTTTGTTGGAAAGACCATTTATCGAGGAAGGTTTTAGGCTATACATATAGTACTTACTTAACATCAGCTGCAATATTGATAGGAGCTAAGAGACACTTCTAAATGTGGAAAAAACTGTGGAAATTGCCCAAAGTCAGTATTCCACGCGATCGGAGTCATTGGTATAGCGCTAGTCTTTAATAGAATTATAAATAAGTAAAAATATATTTATATTTTGATTAAAAATTCATGTTCACGCTTAGTTCTGCGTCGAAATTTGAAAGCGCGAACCGGGACTTGACCACTCGTCACTTTGCTTCAGAAGCAATGGTCAACAAAATATCAATGTAGTAAAAACAACGACCTGACAAATTCAGAAATAAAAGATACCTACAGTGTTCAAAAACTTAGTAATGGTCATTTAATTCATAACTTACAATCTAGAACTGAGTTAATGTGGAAAACAGATTAATTATACATATCACATAAAGTATGTCAGGTAAAGTTAGGCGATATAATGAATAGGAGTGTAGTTCAAGATTAATAAAAGTTATGAGAAGTTCAGAGAATACAAGTTGCATAGTGAGTAACAAAATCAGGCAGTGGGACTAAGTAAATATTTTTATACGAAAATTAAACTACCACAGTAGTTAAACTGTTAAAATTAAAGTAATCATGTCAAACGTAATAAATCACAAAACCATTACTTTTCTTTTTGATCTTGCTAGAATTACTATAACATACAATTATTATAACATCTGGTCTGTAAATATATCCAGTTTACATTTTTATACCGCATCGTCTAGGTACTTCTTCCACATCAATCACAATGCCCTAAGATCGTGAGTGATTCGATGGACGATGTTTTTAGGGCCTGGACCGATGGCCAAAACCGTGGCTGGTTGCGGACCAATCAAAGACCCGCGATCATCGCACACAAACGTGGTTGGTAGGTCCAATCTTCTGGCGAAGTCGTCCAATCTGTTGAGTGTGTGTATACACTCGCCAGAAACTACCACATTGCCTTGACCCGTGGACTGCCAGAATCGAGCGGCATCTGGGTTCAATGATAGCAAGTTGTCAAAAGCCGTGACTGATGCGCGGCTGCAGTGAATTGACATCTTGCTTTTGATTAGCGGGATGTCTGATCGCACGACCAGCGTTAGAATATAGTCTTGGTCGCTCGTGAACTGGAAACAAAAAAAATACAAAATCTATCTTATTATTTTATTTACTAATGTCGCGAAGTTTCACTATCCTTTTCGTCTAAATTTGACTATTACAGCATTGTTATAAAATTGACTTTCATACTTGACTCAACATGATTTGAGTTAAAAATAATTGCTTTCCATTTTCTTCCGTAGATGTCGTAAAAGGCGATTAACCTTTTGACCGCCAAGGCGCGAAGTGAAACGCTGTGCTCCTAACGCCAAAGACGTGAGTCGACTCTTAGATAATGCTTGTTTTTTTCGAATGGTGTTGTACCTATTATTTTATTTAAATTAGGTATAAAATAACTTACACTACCTATAAATAAAGTAAACCTGGAAAAAATGTTGCAGCGTTTTATATTTCAGTTCTTTTGCAATAACTTCGACGCACCATTTAACGTCGTGGCGTCACGGGCACTGACTTGCGATGACGTGATATGGCGTCTTTGGCGGTCAAAAGGTTAAGGAATCGATTACATTTTAAGGTTATGGTATATTTTTGTTGGACAGGCTAGTAACCTGTCACTGTAGTATATTAACTTAAAACCTAAAAAATATGATAGAAGTGGCTATGAAACTTGAAAAAGCCATGGATTCGTCTATACAGCGTTCGTGTGGTTTGCCTATCCCATTTGAAAATACCGATTAAAATTAGCGAATCCAATTTTTATGACATAAAATATTATTATGATTATTGCTTAACAACTACTGTAAAATAAAACAAAAGACAGTAAAGCAATGAATGATACTCACTTCCCTTGGAGGATCCCCCATTCTACGCCTCACCCATAGGAAAATCGTTCTTGAAAAGTATGCGATTGTAAATACACACAAACCAGCAATGAAACCGCCTAAAAACGTGTTTACTAGTACCTTGGTACTGGTACTTTGTACCACTTGAAATGTGTAGTTACTCATTTTTCTTGTTACAAATTAATTCAAATTTCACTCAATTATGTCGTAACTGTCACTACCAGAGCTAATTATGGTTTAAAGTGAAAATTGTGACTACCCTCACTAACTTTTAAAAAGTACATGGCTGAATTACGACAGCATTAAGGCGTTTTTCTAATGGTTAACTTTGTTAAAGTTGTGAAAGAAAAATTGACTTTGTAATCGATGCTACCAATTCGAAAATCTGAATACGATTCACACACTCGAAGAGACCGGGCGAGAGAACTTTTCTGTCCTTTTCTTACCGGTATAGAGTACGGCACAATAAAAAACTTGTATTACGTTGCTTAGCAACCATGTTTATTTACCTTCAGTCAACAGTTTCACAAGGTGGTCAAACGACGTGCTCTTTTTGCCTTTACAAATATTTTTTTACGAGTCGTTGAAGTACCAAAATGAAGAAGACCACCAAAGATTTGGCGCCCATCGCCATCCCGCATGGGCCGCCCGTTGTGAGTGCAGAGGAGTATTACAACTCCTTGATGCAGAGCTCTATGATGGTCAAGTAAGTTAGAAAAGTTTAGGGTGATTGTACCATTGAAAAAATTGATTCCTGGCCCACCATAGAAAATATTTACGGTAGATACCTAAACATTGTGACAATGCAATGCAATGCTCGACATAAGAAAATTTTATTAGGTACGTTTATTGTGACAACGTTGTATGAATAGACTGGAAAACATGTTTTTTTAGGGTTCCGTAGCGAAATGGCAAAAATCGGAACCCTTGTTAGTTTTATCATATCTGTCTGTCTGTCCGTATGTCGCAGCCACTTTTTTCCGTAACTGTAAAAGCTATACTATACCTACTTGAACTTGCAAATACTTTGTAAGTAGGTAGATGTATTCTGGGACACGCATTATTATTTTCACACAAAATTATAAAAAAAAATTAAAATAGCTAATTAGAATACTTAGATTTGTAACGTTTTTTTAACTTAAAAAATAAGATAATGATAAAACTAAAATAAATCTATGTTGTAGGTACATACATTACCATGCAAACTTCCACGGAAAATTGGTTTAAACGAGGTCTAACAAGTAGTTTTTTTTAATACGTCATAACTCATAAACGTTACCTTTCTTTTCAGTCAATAGTACCTCTACTACGGAACCCTTCGCGCGCGAATCCGTCTAAAAAAAGAATAAAAAAGTTTTAAATTAAAGATTACAGTAACCGAACCAGTAACTAAAATCGAGTACTTACCTATCAATCTATTGATCAACTTATACTGATGTTTTCGCTAACCCAACTGGGCCCTAGATAACCAAATTTATCAGTGTAATGTACTCGTACTTCGCTTACCTATGTAATCTAAGTAGGTACTTATTTTACTTAAACAAATACATACCTAAAAAGTAGGTATCTAAATAGGTAATTTTGTAAAAAGGTTATAAGTAATATAAGCTCTTAGATACCAATTAGTAGAGTAACAAGGATTTAAGGATATCTAAAAATGATCTCAAAGTTAAAATTAGATTGAAAAAAAAAAACAAATTCGTTCCATGTAATTACCGACTTCAGCTTGATCGCCATCAATTACTGAGTTTGAAAAAATTGTACCTATAGTCATAATCATGGTTTTGTTTATGTCACGTTTCGTGTGCTCTGCCTACCCCATTTGGGAACACAGGCGTGATTGTATGTATGTATGTATGTATCATCGCATCATCATCATCAGCCTATATACGTCCCACTGCAGGGCACAGGCCTCCTCTCAGTATGAGAGGGCTTGGGCGATAGTTCCCACGCGGGCCCAGTGCGGATTGGGAACTTCATACACAACGTTGAATTACTTCGTCGCTGTGCATCGGCCTCTCAAGCAGAGGGTCGTGGGTTCAAACCCCGGGCTCGCACCTCTGAATTTTTCGGAATATATGTATGTGCGATATCAACTTTGATATTTATCACGAGCTATACGGTGAAGGAAGACATCGTGAGGAAACCTACACACAGCGACGAAGTATGTATGGCTCATGAATTAAAGTTCTTGACTGGACATAAAAGTCTTCCATACTGCTTCCCTCTCCGCAGAAAATACCCAGTATGGGACGTGGCCCGCCCCACGCCTCAGGTCCTGATCGACCAGGCGCGCAGAGACCTCATGGAGGCTGACGAGAAACTCGCCCAGAAAAGGGAGGAGGAGGCCAAGAACCGCGCCGCTATGGACGTCAAGTGGGCAGAGCTGAGGAGCAAGGAGTTGCTGCTGAAGGAGTCCTTCATCAGCTTCAATAAGGTTAGATTTTAGGATATAAAGTTGGAAGGCAAGCTTCATTCCTCAGTTTAGAATAATACCTCTCCACTTAAAGGTTTGCCTATTGTGGAAAAGATTCCAATAGCGAGATCTCTCTCCAGGCAGCTGTTATGCCTGGGGACCGAAATCTACAGAGAGGAAGTTGGAAGTTGTATTTATGCAACCGTTCGTCGAAACTTTGTTGGCGCGATGTAGGATCGTTTTCGGCTATTCGACGAATGCGGCGCTGGGGCGCTACACTATTTTAAACACAAAACTACAGTGAGCCACAGTCATAGGGAAATAAAACGGATCTACTCACGTTTTTATAATGAGATTAGCTCGACATATTTCGGGCCGGTTCGTGACCTATCTGGAACTACGACATTCCAGATGATCGGTCAGGAATTGACCCGAAACAAGTCGAGCTAATTTCGATATAAAAACGTCCCTCTGCTTGGCACAGGTCTCCTCTCAGTATGAGAGCCTGTAGTTCCCACGCGCGTCTTAAACGAGGCCTTAAAATTCCCACACTGCAACATATCCTCGCTTCTTCAGTTCATCCGAGAGAACCAAGAGAAACGAGATCGCGCCGAGCGCAAGATGGCTGCCGACGAGGAGGCACTCGAGCGCAAGTCGCGCGAGACCGAGGCCATGCGCCTCCGTGTGCAGGAGATGGAAGAGGTCAAGCTCATGATGGAGAAGCAAGTCCGGGACTACACCATCTACGAGGTCAGTTGGCCTTTTATCATGTTCCTAAAAGTCTTTGGTACGGTTCCCGGTATTTGACGTAGCAAGATGATGTGCGAACTTACCTCCACCACCTTAAATCTTGCCAAGTTTATTGCCAGCCGCCATACCTAGTTCCACGAAAGTGAGAGGTCACGCATATGAGAACATGTCCTGTAATAACAGCGGAATTTCGACATTCACGCATTGATTTCATGGATTCTCCTTTTATACAATCAGTTCTTCGTGTTGTGTTTGTAAGTTTTCATTTCATCTCTCGTGGACTAGGTAGGTACGTTAAGTAGTACTTACTTAGTATGCTAGGTAATCCACGAAGTGTGCTCTGTGTAGCGGGCTCCTCCCTACAGGCGTTGAGATGTCTTTTGAGCACGTCTTGCAGCACAGATGCTGAAACCTCTGTTTACCCATATTAAGGCTCATGCTAGGACCTAGCCAGCAAATAAATTCAGCGTAAGTAAACTTCCATTGGTCTGGTACTGCATCTTCGTTAGACGTATTATCTTTTTCCAGGACTATCTGATGGCGGTGGTGCAAAAGTATCCAGAATTCAAGCAGCCTCTGGATGTGCTTAATCGCTACGAAGCTTTAGGTAAGTGGTACCTCTAATTGAAATGACGTGTTGGAAAGAGGTCGAGTCAGGGGACTGATTTTTGGGGGTAGTTGGATAATGGACTCGAAAAAGTACAACTGTACAAGTTGTTTAGGTGGGAAAATCTCCTCGTTTTTGTTATTTAGTTATTGTTATTGTTATTGTGTTTAGTTTTTGTTATTGTTCTGTCTCGTACTTAAATCAGAGGACAACTGTAAATAACAATTGCTAATTAGCGAGGACCGAATGCGCGAATGCCAGAAAATCACAATTTTACTGGGCGACTCAGAGGAGACGTCACAAAGGTAACCAAAGACAAAATATACAACAGTCGTCACAAAAATCTTTGAAATCTAACGAGCAATAGTGCTAAAAACATGGTGGGTTTGTAGTGTACCAGTGTACTTGATACATTCAGGTTGTAAAGTAATCATTGACCTTCCCAGCGGCTGCTAAGAACACGTTAGCAGACAGACAGGAGCGAGACCTGGAGATGCTGGAGAGCGCGCGGCAGGAGATCGCCGCGCTGACCGAGGAGAAGAAGCTCTTCATCATGGGCCTGAACAACACGCTGGCCAATTTGAGGGTGAGGACCTGAACTTTAAGCTTAGCTCAACAACCATCCATTTTATTGCCTTTTTTCTGTGGGATAAAGTGATGCTGGGCCATTAGCAAATTCCACAAAGGAGCATTTTGTGTGATTGAAGTTATTTATACTCTGTTTATTTTAAGATTATAAATTCAACAGACAATTTTGAATTTTCCTCTGGAATCAAAAGTCAAAACTGAAATAATACTTACTTCTTACTGTTTTTTAACCGACTTTAAAAAAGGAGGTATTCAATTCGGCTGTATTTTATTTTTTATCATTTTTTTTTATGTATGTTAGAGAACTTCTAAACGGGTGGACCGATTTCGATGATTTTTTTTTTGTTTGATTGGAAATGGCTTCCCATTGGTCCCATTTTAATTTCATCAATATCTGTCGCGTAGTTTTTGAATTACAGGAAACGCGTTTTGTATGAAAGACATCAACGGGCAGTCGGCGCGTCTTAGTCAAACTTACCTACGTACATAGATACTTACCTACAAACAATCACGCCTGTATTCTCAAAACTATGTCTATGTCACGCTTCGTGGCCACTTCTAGCACATTTTTTGTAGGTTTTGAGTTAGCAGGTATAATAGTGACAGGTTGCTAGCCTGTCGCTTAAAATTTACTTTAACCTATGTCCTTAGTCGGCTCTTGCGAAATCCACGGAAGAAATGGAGAGTATTTTTATGTGTATTCGCTGATTACTCGAATACGCCTGGACCGATTTGGAAAATTCTTTTTTTGTCTGAAAGGGTATAGTTTCCAGGTAGTCCGATTGTCAGCATACCTTGACCTGATGATGGAATATTAGGGAAATCGAGGGCAACCCTCAAATTTTATAGGCACAGGTAATGTTTTTAGTGCATTTTTCAAAGCTACACCAGTATTTACGCTTGGCAGTAAAAAAATATGATTGAGCTGATGATGAAAGGTCAACTCCTTAATTTTTAGGAGTTAAAGGATAACTTTTTCGATACTGAATGCACCTGCAGACTGAAAATTATAGTTTTAGTAATTACTAAAATAATACTGGCTAATTAGCCAGGCCTGCTGCTTCTCAAGCGTTGCATTTCTGCTAATGCTCGTTCATCGTGGGATTTACTTAACAGTTTAGAGGGTTCTAAATCAGATAGAGCTATTCCTTCTAAAGCCTTGAATCTGCTGAGAGCTCTACGTATACCTACTTGACCTTTGGTAAATATGCACATAAACAGAAGTTTCCTTTCAGGATAAAGCTAATTTGAAGTCGGTTTTTTTTTGTTTAACATTATTTATAATGTTTTCTGTACAAAAAGTGTCAGTATTTGCAGCGATACCTTGTGATTACTCAAAAATGTGTTAGGTTTTGGCAGTTAAAATTCAAATCATAAAAACGGAGTACCTATAGGTAATTAAATAGTACCTACTTGATTACTATGCGGAAACAAAAACGTTGCTGTGTGGGTCCTTTCTTATTAGCTACATAGATGCTTATTAGCTATTGTCCTATTCCAGTGGCAATACGACAAGGTCCGAAACCGAGTCATCAAATGGGAGCTCGCGCTGCACCGGCTCAAGGAGACCGCGGCCAAACGGCACGTGGAACTGTGCCACGTTAAGTCCGCCATCTGGAGTCTGTACGTGAAGATCTGCAAGCAGAAAGGTTCGTGTACTTGTAGTACTACTAACCTAACCTAACCTAACTACTACAGTAGTAGTTAGGTACCCAAGTTACTCAAGTATGTGTGTTGTAATTGTACTTACACTGTATGACTCTTACACGGCAATAGAATAGAATAGAATAGAATATTTATATTTGCAAGAATACATAGCTCAGTATTTACAATTAGTAAATAATACTATCATTCTGCCTCATAGGCATGCAAAATTTTACAGAAAATATTTTTACTTTACACTTTATCTACTTATAGGCTAAACATATAGGCAAGGAAAGCATTACACTTGTAAGATTTACTTACGTAAGTAGGGACACAGCTATAAGCTAGAATGAGATAGCAATACTCATTTCTCTCTTTGGCAGATAGCTGCGTCCCTACTTACGTAAGTAAAACTTACAGGTGTATGGCTGGCCTAAGACAAGTTACACTATTTAATAGCGAGCTTACCCCCGAGTAACTTAAATTGTGTGTTACCTTATGTACCTACTTCTTACGGTGTTATTGCAATTGTTTTTTGTGCGATATTTCTCTCTTTTTGTCGGTCTGAGTAATTAAGTTTCCACTGCCTCTCAAAGGTTGGCTGTAAGATATCCCTTAAGGGATAAGTCCGCCTGATGTGTACTTTGCCATTTTGCTTGCATTTTATGTATGAAAATCTTGTACAATATTTATAATCTTGTATACTTAGTATTTATTTACTTACTTAAATTAGTTACGCTGGTAAATTGACAATTAATTTAATGGTCTATCGTCACCCCCAAGGGCTCCCCATCGAGGTGAAGGTGACGGACTTCGAGCAGCAGCTGGTGGTCATCATGAGGGCGCTGCTGGAGCTGAAGCGGATCTACAGGATCGCGCAGAGAAGGTCCCGGGAGAAGTGAGTTTACGGCCTCTTATTTTATGCGTAGAAATTTCGAGAAACACTAATAAATTTTAGATGTTTCTAATGTTATGTCATAAATAACATTTTCCCCTTTCTTCCCGTGGGTGTCGTAAGAGTCGACTCTGGGAAAGGGTTAGTGTATTGTGGGCGATGGGCTAGCAACCTGTCACTGCAATATCGCATTTAACCATCTGGTTGCCCTGAAATTGCTAAACGTGGCACTGGATTTTTGAATTCATGTGCTTTTAAAGTAAATAGGGTAGTGGAACCAAAAGATGAACACCCCCCAGAAGTTGAACGTTTGGCCTTAATTAAATAGTGGCACATTTTATAGGGTAAGGTGGGGCACAGTGTTACAAAAAAAATTCAATGCAGTATTGTGACGAAAACATTTCATAAATCAACTTGTATTTGGTATTAAAATACACTTTAATAATCTGTTCTTAGTTTAAACTTATTAGAATTAACAAATATTAGGAACTGGTTAGTTTAAATGGCACTTTACGACATCAGCCGATTGTAACAATGTGCCCCAGAGTCTGGGGTACTCTGTTACGGGCCTTAATATCCTTTAATGGTACTGTCGCCAAATCTGGTTCAAGAGGAAAATAGAAAGCATTCTCTACCTTTCCACTTCTACGTAAATAACTGACACCATACTCATTGTCCTCAATATCTCTCAGTATGTAACACAGTGCCCCGTAACATTGTGCCCCATGTCAGGCAAACAAAACAAAAAGTTGATTGTGTACTTTAGGTTATGTTTGTATCAAATCTTTTTATTCATAATTATACCTAAATAAACTATAAATACATTAAAATAACAATCTCATATCTAAATGCATAAAATCAGGAAACAAATGGAAAACTTACAGTTCAATTTTTCTACGTAATAACACGCAAATTCTTGTTTTTGTTGTTAATTGTTCAAGCCGGTAAAATCTTCGAGGATGACAACTGTTTAGTAATGGCGGTTTATGCGCTTGTCAAAACTGTATCACAACGCAATCGAAATTATAGACAGAGACGGAGATATGTGCATTGTAACAGTGTACCCCGCGTAACACTGTGCCCCACCTTACCCTACGCCAAAAAATATTTTTTCATAATGCAGCAACACTATGCCGAGGTGAAAAACATAATTCAAGAAAAATTACATCACGGACGTGAACGTGAGCGATCTTCGCGTCTCGGATTCTCGTCAAAAGTGCCAGTTGTATGGAATTCTTATTAAGAAACGAGCCTCACATTTTAAGCTTTTAATTGCATATTAAATTGAATAATGCATTGATTAACATTTTTATGCTTGGTATTTATTCTGGACTATATCTTCAATATTATTGTAAATAAACAAAATGTTTTTTTGTATTATTTAACGAGTAATTTGCTGTTCAAGTAATGGTCCAAATGGTTCCAAAATCAGAGGTATGAGCTAATAGTTGAACGGCGTTCAACTATCGGGCAAAGTGGTATTTTTATAAATGCGTTTATAAAATCACACGAAAAAGATAGACTCACCGATTATGGCTCAAATTAATTGTATATTTGTCGTAGATTTTTTAACCAAAAGTTGAACAGAGTATTTTGATGTTATGGCAAAGAAATTCGATATTTTTATTGTATGGGAATCGTGACTGTTCAACTATTATTTTACGCCCAAAAGTTGAACTAGTAATTTTACTAGTTCAACTTTTGGTTTCTATTTCAGTAGATGAACATTGAACTAATTAAATTGGTTTATCTTATAGATTTCTTTGCCATAACTTGAACTACTAAAATTTTGTCGTTCACGTTTGGGGCAGGGTATCCATGTGAACATTTTTATCAAGGTAATATTCCAATAATTATTTTTGAAAAATAAGTTACAAAATTTAACATACATACATACTATTACATACATAACACCTGTATTCCTAAATGGAGATGGCTGAGCACACGAAACGCTTCATATACAATTATATTTCCTATTACTTTACTATCAATATACTAGTTCATCTTTTGGGTCAATTCGTTCATAAATAGGGCACATTGTTCAACTTTAGGGCAATTTGCCTAAGTTGCGCAAAAATGTTTTTTATTTAT
Organism: Adoxophyes honmai; assembly: GCA_005406045.1. NCBI lineage: Eukaryota > Metazoa > Arthropoda > Insecta > Lepidoptera > Tortricidae > Adoxophyes > Adoxophyes honmai. The sequence goes on from BHDV01014655.1 coordinate 111,795, forward strand.
TCTTTTGTACGTAATACATGGGTTTTAAGTAGTGAAATGGAAAGTCGACTATGTGTTTAGTGTTGCAAAAAAAAAATCACTGTCATACATGACTTACAACACTGCGAAAAAAAAGTTCAAAGAGTGGTAGTCGCTTAATCGTTCAACTTTTGGTTCCACTACCCTAGTACCAAAATAGTTATAGTAGTAGTAGTATAGTAATAGTAGTTATAATTTTATTTTTGCTTATTTCAGGGACGCAGAATCGGCGCAAACTGGTTGATCTTTACCATAGTTAATTGTTAATTGTACAAGTTTAAAAATAACGGCCAAATTGTATTTTTAATTTATTGTGCATATTTTTTTATTAAACTGATTAATAGATCTCATCATCGTGGGCACTACCTACGATTGGAAACGGAAAATTGTAAAAATATTGTGTACTTAGTTAATTTCGTTTGTTATTGTGTAATTTTATAAAAAGTTTAATAAATTATTGTAAAGTATTAATAAACGGAATTACTTAATAAAATTGTCATTTTAAATTGGACATAAGTACTTACCACCCACATCACGCGTGTATTTCCAAATGGCGTAGGCAGAGCACATGCACATTTGAACCCACTTTTAGCACAATTCGAAGTTTAAAAATAGATGAATGAGGTATAATAGTGACAGGTAGTTTGTGGCAGTCTCCAATAGAGAGATCTCTTTTCCGGGAGATGTTATGCCAGGAGATCGAAATCCACAGAGAGAAAGTTGGAAGTTGTATTTATGCAACCGATTTTCGAAACTTCGTTAGCGCGATGTAGAACACGTTGACAGTTGACGACGTTCGTGGAAGAAGTTCTGCTACTGAACGACAGGTGGCGCTGGGGTCGCTATAGGTTGCTAGCCTGTCGCCTAAAGCCTGAACCTTGAAAAATTTACGGATTACTCACGTTTTAAATCGAGTTCAGCTTGACATGTTAACGTGAGTTGTCCTTATATTTTTCAAGATGAGTGAGTCTCACGGTAGTTTAACATACCTAAACCTGTTTACTTGGTTGCCTCTAACGGCATTCACGGAAGAAAATGGCGTTTTTTATAGAAAACTGCTTTTTTCCATACAAAATATTTCATGAAGAAAAAGTATACTTAACTTACTTAACTAATATGAAACAGCAAAAACTCAAGTAAATTCAAAGTTCAATAATATGCTAAGTTTAACAAGAATACAAAGTAGTTATTAGCAAAACGGTCCAATTAACGGACTAATTACAAATTCTACAAACTTGGCGGGCTATTAACGGTGTCTGTATTCAGAACGAATCTCATGCTAATTACTTGGACAGTTTTAATTAGTTTAATATCAACGAGTTAAAATTACTTCGTTTGCTTTTCATAAGGCGGGTTTGCATCGGTAAGATAGATACTTAAGTACTTAAGTATTATACAAAGAAACTACTTACTCTAAAGCTTGGTGAAAAGCGTTATACTTTTGCTCCCCTCGTAGCATCAATCAGTTTAACCCGAGTGGTGTCGGGTTTAGAATACTAAACACCTCTCCATTTCTTCCGTGGATGTCGTAAAAGGTGACTAGGGAAATAGGTTTAGATATCTATGTTTTAGGCAAAAGGCTAGCAACCTTACTATCTTAGTACCTACTTCTGAACTTGATACTTAAAAATATGCTAGAATTGGTTACGATTCATTAAATAATAGTCGTGGCTTTGTTTAGGTATAGCAAGGCTGGCCAATAAATTTTCCTGGTGAGCAAAATTGCCACAAAGTGTCGAGGGAGATATACTTAGAATTTAAGTTCCAACGTGTTCGCGCCCTAACACAGTTACTTAAAGCAACTTGGAAACTCCCAACCTATTTAAAGTCCACCTGAACACATTCAACCAAACTACGGGACAGAATGGCCGCTTCTACAGTATCCGATTACACCCACTTCATCGTCATCCCTTTAAAACTAGTTGGCTGTTGGGACTGGTATCCAAACCCGGACAAAAACTACAAAACAATAATAAACAACTTGTATTTGGCACTCGTTTTATTCGTGCTTATAAATTTTCCTACGAAATTGATCGTCAATTTGTACACGGAGTGGATAAATGTGATGGGTAGTTTGGAAAAGCTAGCCGATGGCCTACCTTTACTTGTATCAGTGGCCGTGGTTATTTACTTCGCGCTGTACAAGAAAGAGTTGTACGAGTTGGTTGAGTTTATGAATGGCAATTTCAAGTTTCATTCGGCGAGAGGATTGACGAATATGACTATGGAACAGAGCTACAAGTCCGCGAAGAATTTCGCGTTCGTTTATACGGCTTGTACGTTGTTTAGTGTCACTATGTACGTTGCGCTGCCTATGGTTATCCACTGTAAGTACTTATTACGTTTGCCATGGAAGTGGTATAGGTATAGGGCCCGCGCCCACAGAGTCTTTCGAGCGTCGACGTCGCGTGAACGCCCGCGCAGCGCCGACGCAACGTTTAGTGGCGTCTGTACGTCTAGTGTGTTCATTTCGATGGTGCAGTCGTTAACGAATTCGTTTGCGAGTTATCGCAGAATTGTACGGAAAGCGAAACAGCGCCGCCAGCGGAACGTTTGCACAACTGCCACGGTGGACAAGTCTCCATACATTCCGTGACAACTCGCAAACGAATTCGTTAACGACTGCACCATCGAAATGAACACACTAAACGTACTGTTCACTAAATACTTTTAAACGTTCGAAAGACGCTGTGGGCGTGGGCCCTATGTCTTGTTCTATTTTTTTAAAAATCGATGAACTTTATTTTTAAATCGCTTTACTTTTTTCTTTTTAATAGTGGCCAGTTTAATGTTTTAGTGTGGACGAAGCAGCCGCTGCAAAATTGGATCTACGCGGACATCGGAAAGACGCCATATGTGATGTTGGCATTCTTGAACCAGTGCCTCGCGCAGGCCTTTGTGGGCCTGGCTGTGGGACAACTAGGTTAGGATACATGCTACCAAATTATCGTTGCCCTGATTGGCTCCATCAGAGTATATCATCAAGGCTCTACTAAGTTGGATGGATGTTATATTCAAGGTGCATCCCGGTAAAAGGGGCGCCACACGATCACACGAACCCCTTTGTAACCTATCGCTCAGTTTTTGGGCATAGAAATCTCGTCGCCCAACGCGCTTGTAGTGTTAAAACCGGCACTACATGACTGTATGTATGTCTGTATGTAGGCTGTGGGAATGACTCCAACAGAGAGATCTCTCCAGGGAGATGTTATGCATGGGGACCAAAGTCCACAGAGAGAAAGTTGGAAGTCGTATTTACGCAATCGATCATCAAAATTTCGTTAGCGCGATGTAGGATCGTTTAGTTCGGCTATTCGACGCATGTGGCGCTGGGGCGCTACAAAGTATGATTTTTCCAGGGGTATTCTTCGCAGCCAACGCGATCCTGCTCTGCGGGCAGTTGGACCTGCTCTGCTGCAGCGTCCGCAACGCGCGGTACACCGGCTTGCTGCAGGCCGGGGTGCAGCACGCAGCCCTCTTGCAGCAACACGCGGGTATAGTGGACGATGAACGCCATAACTACATCTACAGCGAGAACGAAGCGAGGGATTCTGAGTATCATTATGATGGGAAAGTGGTGAGGAATCTGTATAGGAAATTAAATTACCTATCGTCCAATAGTAGTTTTTGCGTAAAGAATAAGGGTAAAGTATCTAATGTGGCGATTCCGTTTTAGGAATTTACTTACTTCAAAGGTGTTTTTAAAAATATACTATTACCTACTTATCTATTAGATAGATACTATCAGTAGCAAGTTGGGGTAAAGTCTAATTCAGTGTTGCCACCTAGTAAAAAAATATATCTCTGGTTTTGGCCTCAAAATTCACCAGATTTAGGGTATATTATTCTTTAACCCTTTAATTCGCAGTGTAAAGTATACTTAAAATAAGTTTAAAAAAAATATAGTGACATGAAATTGAATGAATAATACCATTTTTAACCGACTTCAAAAAAGGAGGTATTCAATTCGGCTGTATTTTTTTTTTTTTTTTTTTTTTTTTTTTTTTTTTTTT
>BHDV01014655.1:126183-144790 GCA_005406045.1 Adoxophyes honmai
GTAACGATTTTCATTTTTAGTCTGTGTATTTCAATAAAAAGACATGTCAAGATTGTTTACCATCTTTTAAGTACCTATCGGTCTAAAGTATAGGCAAGTGCATTTCGTCAACCGCACCTACGCCTACCATAAGGCCTGATCCCAATGCCAAACGCTTTTGTATCACGATAGATCGACGGTAGTCTCTCCCGCAACATCCCTGCGCCGAATGCATCCCTAGTTCCAGTTTCGCTTCTAACAGTGATTATTCTTTGGACACATCCTCGCGAGCCGTGTGTGTCGTGTGCGTGTACTCACTTCTTCTTGTTCTTGGGCTGCGCGCGCGGCGGCGTGTTGGGGCGGCCCATGTTGAGCCCCGAGTAGAGCTTGCGCTTGTCGGCGGGCTTGAGGATTTGGAACGAGCACATCAGGGTCTCGTCGACAGACATTAGGGCGCCTGGAAGGAGATAAGACAAGAGTTTAGGAAGAGCTGTAACGCTGGATATATAACACTTAGTACTTACAGTGTAGGCCCTACGCCGTAGGGTATGATCAGAGTCCCCGATTGGTCTTCAGATCAGTCCAGGCAAAGACGCGCTACTCATATCCCGTAGAATGGACATGTTTTAGGCTGCCTGTCCACTGTAGCAAAGCGGTGAACGAGATAAAAATTCACCAATAGAATTACATAAAATCTCCGCACCTTTAAGTGGACACAATTCTATTGGTGGATTTCTATCTCGTTCACCGCTCCGCTGCCTCGCTCCACTCCAGTAGACAATTCGCTATGTCCACACCAGTGCGCTTTCGGGTTCACCTTGCGTCTTCCTCTGACGCATGCCCGTGCAACCACCAACAACAGCGCATGCCGCCAGCGCGTCTTTTTTGTGGACGGATCTAGTTTCAGTGCATGCGCTGTAGTTGCACGGGCATGCATCAGAGGAAGACGCAAGGTGAACGTGAAAACGCTCTGGTGTGGACTTAGCTAATCAGCCTTAAGCCTCATTCCTCGTTTCAAAGCCCCTGTATTTATGCCCGTCTTCCCTCCACACTGTCGTTTGACGCAAGCATCCTAAATCGCGACCGGTTCACCGTTCTACCCTTTACAACTTTAAAGACTGTTCCCTCCTCTAGCATGGTATACTGACCGGCGTTATCGAATTCTCCGCAGTAGTTGGGTGCTGAGAAGAGCGTGACCAGCTGGCGCTTGGCGAAGAACTCGTAGCCGTCCTCCACCACCTGATGCGCGCGGCAGATCAGGTCGAACTCGTGCTTCGAGAGGAACTTGCCCACCACCTGGCGGACAGAAGTGGTGTGATTAAATACACAGAGCATTGGCACAACCATGCAATGGTTTGCGATATACTCCCAAAATAAGAACGGCTAAAACAGCATCAGTTTCCGGCCAGCAATCTAGTAAGTCATCATTATCACATAAACATTTGAATACAAAACCAAGAGCTTCTATGCTTATGAACGTTCCTTATTCCTTAGTTTAATTTCAACTGTCCCCAGTTACATTTCGGATTTTCCTTATCTAACCTTTGCGACTGACCAAATAAAGGAAAATACCGGTTTCGTGTCGTATCAAGAAGTCAAGGCTCATAGAAGTTGACATTAGAGGACATTCCACCAACAAAAAATCACTGAGTTAACCTTCAAGTTGAGCAATTTCAGTTTTGGCCGTTTGTTCCTGGTACTAACTTACATTCAGAATAATTTGCCCTTTATAAAGTCCTTAGGTAAATAGGGCAAAGCTGTCAATGGGTGTATCGCATCGTCCGAGCTCTGACGCCGTACGAGGTCCTACGGCCCCCTGAGCTCAAGAGGACAGTGATGCTGGTAAATCGAGTGGCACATACCTCCGTGCCGAAGGTGAAGCTGACTCCGCGGTCGTTCTCGCCCCAGCCGGTGGTGTCCTTGTCAGGGTCGGACCACAGCAGGTCGCAGAGCAAGCCCTGGTCGGGCACGTCGGTGGGCCGCATGATCCGCCGGATCTGCTCCATGGCCTGAAGGTCGGGCGACAGGCCGCCGTGGCAGCAGAAGATCTTCTCGTCAACTGGAATAGAATGATGAACGGGTTAGACTTCGCTGTCGAATTTGGCACTTGACTGATGTAGAGAATACATACATCACTTCTGTATTCCCAAATGGGGTAGGCAGAGCACACGAACGCTATAAATGTAGACAAATCCACGCAAACTATGACTATTTCACGTCTCATGGCCACTTCAGCCATATTTTTTTAGGTTTTGAGTTGGCCTGTCGCCTAAAAATACCTAAAAGTTAGTGTAACACATTATTCAAAAAGAATCTGCATAACTGAGAAGCGTAGCAAAAAAAGGGTCTTTACGTTCTATTATTGGCTAAGCACTACCTACAGTCTTTCAAAATCATAAGCCGTAGTGTAGGCCGTGTTATAAAAACTATCGAACCAGCGTGGTGCGCTACAAATACATATTGAGGAGATTACCCCACGCGAGCCCAGTTCCGAGCGAGAATTTCCTCGAAAGACGTAAATAATACTCCAAATATACTGTTTGTTGGTAGAAGACTTATTCGTCGAACGAAATATCATAAATATAAGAAATGCTCTTAGAAAAATATTGAGGAGCGCATGAATAACACTGTCACGTGCTGGAGCACTTAGGCAGCATAAACCGTTTCGCTTCTAGTCAAGTCACTGTTCATAAGTGACAATAGGGTATTCGATATTACCTTCATAAATATGAAATCCTAAACTGGTTCGGGACGCAAGGCTAGGCCATTGATGGTACGAGCTAAAACCCTAATAGTGTATCAATCTAATCGGGTTAGAAATCCGAACCAAGATTATCATTCTTATCGTAAAACAATTTCAGTGATTGCGAGAGATTACCAGGCTTGTCAGCAAAGGATAACTTTTAAACTATTATTTCTGGTTATCAATTTTTGGTTTTTATTATGTTTTGCACAGTTCATGTCTTTTCTGAACATCTTAAGTATTCTGTAAGCTTAGCACGGCAAAAGGCTCTAGTCGCGCGGGATAGTCTACCTGTCACTTTCTGTCGTCTGTAGTTAGACAGTGATAGGTATAGTCTATGTCGCGCGTATCTCTACTCGCGCCCTGTCGTGCTAAGGCGGCTGACGTAACTATGTGGATTCATTAAATCTCCGTCTAATCCCTGTTGAGACTCCCTAGAGAGCGAGAGGTCTAAGGGCATTGTCTAAGCGAAAGCCATTAAAGTCACCAAGTAAACAGGTTTAAAGTAATTCTAACCTAACCTAGCTACACCTAATCGCATTAAGAGCGTGCAAACAAAATTCGGTGATTTTGATGTTTTTCAAATGCTTTAGAAAGCTATAAATCCTTAAGTTTTTAAAGAAAAACTACTGTAACATATAAATAAACTCTTTTTCTAGGGATTAACGGAAAGAAATATTTTATTAGCAACACAGATTTCTTTTACTTAGCCAATTTGTTGAAGGGTTTTCACAAAAATACGCGTCAGAGCTGTCTTTCACTTGAAAATTTTCCATTAAAATTTACCATAAACGATATAAACTTGTTATTATCTGATAGACAATATAGTCTACTGGGGATTAACGGATTAACATGAATCAAATTATTGGTTTTTATTATTCAAATATCATTTTACATAATTTGAAAGTTGAACCATTACTTTATTTTTTTTCTCATTGATTTTAATGTAATTACAAATGAAACAATTTTATTGTAAATTTACAGAATATGTTTAGTCTAACCATATTTTTTTCATGGCTAAATATGAGTTAATTTACATTTCACGATTTTTTAAACATTGGTCCAAAACCACTAAGGTCAGGTGGGGGAAGAGAAACGCAGAGATAAGAGGGCTCTACAGACCATAATCACTCATAACTCGACGAGTTATGGTCTGTGGTGCCTCTTACCCCTGCCCTGCCCCTGAATTTCTCTTCCCCCACCTGATCTTATATTACGTACGTAAAAAATGTGTGCGCCCTCTTAAGCCAGTGTTTTGTTTGTTCGAACACATTTTCCCCAACAAATGGAGTCACCATTTTTCCTTTCCCTTTGTTGCACGTCGTCAGTCCACTAACGAGTTTAAGTTCTCGGCACGGTATAATCCTTTAAGCTTTGTATTTGCATTACATGCCGGGATTGAATGTAATGTAAGCTTATCTCCTTGGAGCGAACATCGTTTTATATTGAGGCAACGAGATATGACCTATTTGCCCTTAGGATACTGAAAAGCACAGGTCGACGAACGAGGTTAAACCTTGCTTATGTATGAGGTACCTACTGGAGAAAATTGTTTCGTATATTTAAATTAGTTATCAGTTCAGGTTATACTTTGTGAACAAGATACCTTGTTCGCGTATTTGGTATTATTATACATAATCGTACGACGCGTAGTTTCGAGTGTTATTGAAAATATTTATGTGTACTCGTTAGTTATGCGCAGTTGGGTGTAACAATGAAACAGATAATATGATCAGGTGGTTTGATTGACCTTTACTTAACCTAGCGCGAGGAATGTAGCTTCCGACAAACATCTAATTCTAGTTTGTAGTTTCTTGTAGCAGATACAATACGCTTCTCACTGGTAGTTCTGTTCTGGTTTTAGTTCGCCTTTTCAACACTTATGCGTGCCTTTTAGAAACCAAATCACGTATCTGTGTAAGACTGTGTATCAATCTGACGTCAGTTGCCATCTCAATCGCAAAAAACACGAACACAACACAGTTAATAAAACCCGTAGTTCCTATGCCAACTTCGAGTCCACACCTCCAACAACAGTAACGAATCTATTTGCCTGCATCGTTATTCGGCAGCTAAATCAATTAGCACTGGTAATATTCCACAGAGTAAGACGGAGATGATTCAGAAACGGTCCGGCGCCTCGAGTGATAACCTCAGGTAATCTGGAGACGCCAGACGGTCATGTCAAATGTCGCTTGATAGGCGTCCATTATGGTAATGAATTGTTTAGAGCTGAAAGTTCAATTTACAATTTGAGAAAGCTAGTTGGAATGAAGGAGGTTAAGGAATGTCAGGAGGGGAATGGCATATTCATTCATTATGTTCGTCTTGGCATGACATATTCAAGATACTAGCAGTCTCCACGAGAACTGGTGAACAATTGTTCTAAGGTGAGATTATTTCCAGAACATTATGTCATAGACAAAAAGAGAAGGCATGGGTGTGGAACAGCATATTAGAAAAAATACTTGGCAGATACTATAGCATTATAATAACAAAGTAAACATCTAAGCAGTCCTGGCTAGAGAGAAAACCAGTTTGTGAGCGGCAGTCACGTCCATCGGCAAGAAAGTGTAAAGTTCGCGGCAATAGACAACTCAGGCAATCATCTATAACTCGGTTATGAGAAGCCAGGAGGTTGTTTACTGTCAGGAAATTGACTAGGATTGTTCGCTGCGTCTTCGGATTGTTTTGTGTTTCGTGGAAGTTAGGGAGTCACGGTTTGCCGTCGTTTATGTAAGCAAATGATATGCCAATAACGCTCAGTTGCTAAGCGTCCTTTTCTGGCGTCTTTGTGATAATTTCCTTTTTACATCTGTAATTAACGCGAATTGAACTATCATTTCAAAATGTACTTGTCTGAAATCTTTTGACTCCACGAATTTAAATTGAATCCGACCTGATTATTATTTCGTGCCGTTATTCCACTTTACAGTTACCGCGGACATAAAATAAGAATCACGACACCGCCGGGACCGCTTCGTCAAACGTATCTGCAAGCCACGAAACCATATCCTGAAATGTTCAATGTGGCAACTTTTAAGAATTAATTAGATCTGCAACTTTCCGAGAGTTACGGGAAATTCTGCAGAGCCAACGTCGGAAAGTTTAAAAAGCAGGGGAATAATATTTTTGTCGAACATTCTAACGCGAGAAAAACATATAACTTTAGACTCTTTAGAAAATTCTGTGTTGAAATGAAACTTGTCGAAGAGAGGCTTGTAAAAACATTGGAAGAAGACAAGTACTAAATCGTACATTGCATGGTTGACGAAAACGAACGCAACACCGAAAAGACTGAGCGAAGAGATTTATAATCGCTCCAGAAATAACAGATGTTTATTATGACGTGATCTCTGTATTGGCAATGCGCCAATTGTTTGCGATGATCTAAACCTTTAACGCATGGTTAGTCAACTTAATTTCCACGTGCGTGGATACGAGACGTGGGTAATATTCATAACGAATACGTTCGTTGCGTATAACCATTTCTACACCGTAATCAACCATTTGATATGAAAATTTAATTGTTTCCTAAGTGTTCTTTGATTGTTGAGGAAGATTTTTCTTTAAACTAGTGAAATATTATGTGTATTCAATATCTACGTACAGAATAAGACTACAGACACGAATCTACATAGCAGATCCCTTGGGTAAAACGAGAGATTTCGAACAAAGTGAATGTTACAATGTAGTACATCATTAGGGCGACAGAGCTGAGCACTAATTGGGATTTAGGTAGCATTAAGCTCGAACTTCTGATGGATTCCCAAGCAATGTAATTCCTACAGATTCGTTAGAGCTAAGTAAACGAATGAATCTTAAACGAATGCAGAGGCCGTGACGCAAAAGAAACATTCCCTATCATTCGTTACGAGTTATCAACAGACTTGTACTTTCATAATTCGTCCATTCAGTTAACCCGAGAATCATAATAAACAATGCTGTTTCTAATAAGAATTCAGTCAACAATAGATTACGTACGTACATCAGAAGTGAACGAAGTGGTTATTTCGTTTCACGCATTATAACATTTCAGTCAAAGTGATACAATCTCCTCAGTTTTTGTTTACGACTGCAATCAACTAAAAGTCTAGATAATCTAGGAACGTGCATTAAAAAAGAACTTGCAATAAAAGTCAGCTTAAAAATCTGCAACGGTCCATCTTGCCTAGAGACTGAAGAGACTTATGACAACATAAACAATGCAAATGTAAACAGAATTAAATTCAAACGAGATCAAGATTAGCCCCAGGTTAATGTGATGTGAGGAGGGCGATTAACACGCGTCGGCTCCACGTGAGGCCAGCACGTGCACTCCGACACGGACGATCAAACATCATCATAAACATATTAATGATGATGGTGAGAATGAGAACCGACGGATTGACAATAAGCCCCGTCATTACTTCGTTCTATTTTGAAATAATTGCCAGTTTACTTTTCCTCCCGTAGTTCGTAGAATTCTGAAAGAATGCTTGCAAAACAACCTAAGCTGGAAACGAAATTGGTAATCTGTCATAAAATATTTGTCATTTATTCAATCACTCGACACCATTTGGAGATCAAAGAAATAAACTCACGTGTTAATGCCGAAGGTAGCTGAAAAGCGATAAATTGAGCACAGAGAGGGCGGACGGAATTGAACTGAATAAATAATCAAAGGCGAAGATATATATTTTGAAGATGGATCGTCCCAGTTACAAATTAGGTGACCCTACAATGTATAATAATACGAAAGGTAGAACGGTTCCTTCACCGGAGATTGTGAAACGGTAACAATTTCGGGACGACGGGTGTGCCCGTGGGGGATATAGATTTGATACGGTTGCACCGATTAAATTCACAATGACAACACAGCACGATGAAGCCTAAAAAGTACTCTTGTTTTTTATTAAAATCGCTATTCATCTGTCTCTGTGGTCCATGCGCTGTTTATGTTGATGTTTGTTTTAGGCGTGACGCGTATACGCAACGTGTTACGGCCGAGCCGGCTTGCGGCGCTAATAACTTTCATATTGCATGACGTCAGCCACATCAAATCCACCATGCCCCGCTGACAACGTAATGAACCGAGTTATTAACGAAACGAGAATATCTTTTAAATCTGACGCGCCGAAACTCGACGAAAGAATTTGTCAAACTGCTTCTAAAAAAGGCGTGGTTCAGTGTTACATTTCTTGGTAGATATGGTTAAACATCGTGTTTAAAACAACACAAGAAAATAGACTTTCTCGGACATGAATTTGACAACTTTACGATAGGCAGGCATGCTTTCGATATCGATGTTTACTTGTAAATTCCAAACACTTGGCTGCGAGAAATTTCATCGATCACGAAATAATTCACCAGCTACTTAAAATAATTGCTTATCTAGGTTTTTATAATAAAATAAACATATCTAAGAAACAACAAATTTTCGTTTTGTAAGTTGGCATCTTATTCGAGCAGTATAATATTTTAGCTTGGAAATATTGAATTTCGCAACTAACTTCACTAATTAATAGCGAGCTAACAAGTTTCAAGAGGTATTTACAAAATAAACAGCAATTGACTTGTAAAGTAAGATTTACGACTGTTTTAGTTAAATTTTCACGGGGCGGCGATTCGATCGCAAACTTTGATAATAAAAACCTTTCCAGAGACAACGGCAGAGAAGTGCGCGAAAGTAAATATTCTACGAGTTTAAAACAAAAACAAATCGGAACGTTTGTCACAACTGTTTCAACGTTTTTGTTAAAGTTTTCGCTGATAAGGTTTGCTATTCGGAAATGTAAAATTTAACTCTATACGTTCTGGCATTGCTTTGCATTTCAGGTGTCCTTATCTTTAGAATTTATGATTCGTTTTTCCGAGAAAGTTATTTCTTAAGGCTCTCTTGCCAAAAACAAGATCCGTGTCAAGTTGTTTACACGCAGCTTCTGCTCATTCGCACCTGGCGACTTTCCTTGCCTTTTCTTCCCCGGGGTGACCGGGATGGGTGTACAGGAGCTTCATAGCTGCGTCCCGCTCTGCATATCGTATTAGAGAGGTCTCGGGCCGCCACTTGCCACCTCTTATAAACAACGAGTGAGCCACAGCAGCGTTTTCTAGGTTGTTAGAATTGTTAAGATCCCTTTAGGTGTTGTAAATGATTTACAGTTTCAAATTACTACTTAATTTTGAGTTACTATTATTGCGATATCTATTTTACTAACGAAACGAAACTCATTGCCGTTAAGAAATTGCCAAGCACTCGAATTCTACCACAAAATACAGCCCAGGAATTCTCAGAAGCAAATTATAATTTCGAACAAGTCTACTGTAAGTTTTCCTAATAATACCGTAACGTGTCATCCACAACACTCGGTTACGGTTAGGAGGCATGTGAGGCGACGAGGCCGTATAACTCAACCCTGGCTTTAGCCTTGAAGCAGGGGAAGTTAACGTTTGCATACCAACCTTCGCCGTAAACACTTGGGAACAGGGTGCGTGTTTGCCACACGAGAGTGACATGAGAAAGCATTAATGTCGCCATAAAAGTATCACAGAGCATTTACAACGATATCATTTGCAATAAAGTTGATGACATAAACAAGAAAATAATGCATTTGTTTGAATGTGATGTAGAGGGTTGATGTGAGAAATGACAGCGTAACACGCAATATGTGAAACTGAAGCGATCCGATCAACGTTATGCAAATGTAAGAATATTTTTAATTTAAAGTGAAAAGAAGAGAACAAAGAACAGCAATTATAAAATAATATACAACTGGTGATGCGTAAACATAGAAAAGGAAAATTCATGAAAAGGCTGATAACTTCACGTGTAGCATTATCACCGATTCCAGTGTAAATATTTACGTAAGTGAGGAAACGAAGCGTGAAAGTGGTAAGTCTTAAGCAAATGGAAGTACTTCCGATGTCGGAGTTATTTAGGTCGACTGTGTTGACTCGAGATTAAACAGTCGTTAATTATACAACATTTAAAGCCGCGACCTTTTTTATAAACCTTGGAAAATTGAAATTCAAGGGGAGAGAATAGCTGCGGGAGACAGACACAAATGACATTCCTTTTTATCTGTTACTCGAAACAGATAATGAATATAAATATCGCTATCATTTTCTTTATGCAAATAATTGCGAGCTGTAATCGAGGCTGATAAAGGCCCGAATAGGCTTAGGCAGACTACAATCAATAGATTATGTCGAGGTAAAAAGAAAAACACGTAAAGCCAACAATAGAGAGCGTCCTAAGTTTCGGTTTTAGCCTTGACCTTTTAGTCTGAGCTGAAATAAATGCTTGTCACCCAGCGACGAATACACCGACACAACAGGCGACGGGGAAGTGGCTGTCGGTTCTAAATGATGTCTACGATGAATCGCTGTTTGCGAACATTAACGAAGTAAACATCGAGCGATAGATGAGCATTAGATTCGGGAACAGAATATCAAAGATCATAATTAAGATAATATAGTATGGCTGTACGTAATATGTACGGGAATACTCATGATTTAATTGAATCATCGTGAAAGCATTCGTTTTGGCATAATGTAAGTCTTGATATATTTGGCAACTTTTTACTTTGTGTTTGTCCACAGCATTTTCAATATTTTCGTACCCGAAGGGCATCCCTCATGAGTGCTACAAACAGGGTGGCACAAAACCAAACTGCCGGGGCAAACATTAAGTCCGGCCGAAATAACTTGAGCAAACATCCTTTGACGTCAGCACGTTACGTGAACTTTATTAGGCCAGTCAAATTCTAAAAATAGACGTTTATATTTCACCACAAAAAAGTACCTTCAATTTTATATTTCGCAAAGAAGCCCGATGAACTCGATTAACTTTTTCTTGTCGGCAACCTGTCGGTTCAGCAAGCTGTCTTCAATTTAAAAGAATAATAGAGTTTATTGAAATTGTATTTAGAATTTAAGACAAAGGACGTTGAATCCACAAAAATATTTAGTTGTTTTGCACGCTTTTAGGGTGACAAAGGAGACATATAAGACTGTGCCAAAGTTTCTGAAAGTCTAATGTTTTTGGACCCAATCCTGCAAACCAATCTGAGCTGTTCGTTGTAGTTTTGCTTACTTAACCTCATCAACAATTTTCGTTCGACAGCGAGTCTAAACAAGCAATGTGCTGGCATAACCTAAATTAATTCTAGCCAGCATTTGTCTGCGGGCGCCTCCTCGCCACCCCCAGCAGGAGCGTCAAACTACCCGCGTCGCGTCGACAACACGTGACCCACTTAGTGATGGGCGCTTTCAATTTAAGACTAAGCTTTCGCTAATAACACTTTGGAAACCAACATCATTGTTAAGAACTATGTCTTTAAGTGCTGAGACGGTAACAGTAGGTATGCATTTCATATTGCTAAACAAACGAATGGTTTGTCGTACGGCTATATTCAGAACCACTAAGGACTTGCGACTAATGTTTCACGAAATCGTTGCGAAATAGACATTGTGATTAGCATCGCGCTACGTCAATATCTTTTCGAAATCTGCCAACAACGTTGCATTATTTTACGAAATTTTAAAATATTTTCCACCTTACTCAAGATCAGCTCCTATGTCTTCCAACGACTAGATGGCTGAGTAGCATTTGTATCATTGGCTACAATTAATTTAGCATCAGCGTTTCGAGGTTAAGGAAGCGGTCTTTAAAAGAAGGCTATAAATGGCAACAGTTAGCTAAATGTGTCCAATGAGTCTGTTTGGGATCATTAAAATTAAAGCACTTGTGCACGATTGGATCGATGTCCGAGGAAGTAATTAAATGTTTGCAGAGTAAAAATACCAAATGGTTTCATGACGCAGCGTTTATAATCAAGATTGCACTGAAACTCCAGCAAGCCAATATAATGGCAGCGATCTTTGAACCATGGCATCGGTTTGGACAGGAGTGAACGAGCCCCGAATACAAATAGGAATAAAGCAGTTTCCCGACAGACCAAAGCACCGTGACAGAGGAATACAATACAGTTATATTTTTTTGTTACGAAGCCTAAGTCAACACTTAAATGGAGCGAAATCAATCGAAAGAAACGGGGAGTGCTGCGGGCGCTCAGTCGAGGAGAAAGGAGTCTTTGAATTTTCTTATAAAACATTTCACTATTTTCGAATTCAGAGAGCTTATAAAAAGGAAAGACGTTATTAGGGCACAAAAAAAACGCTTTCTATTGAGTAAGGCATCTGGAGAGACTAGGTACCTGGCAGGTTGATAATCTTATTTAAACCTGCCAGGCTTTCGTAAGATAGTCGTAAGATATTCATTTATCGGCAGGTGAAACTAGCAGCGATATTGCTTGGTTATTAGAGTTTTGACCTTCCAGATATATCGTAATACAATGACCTGGGTTGTGATCCTAGTGCTTTATAGGATTGTATAATTTACCCGAGATGCTCGGAAAGGCTGTGTGGACAGAATATTAATAACAGAACGGAACTAAAGCCACGCTTAGTAACAACAAGATCGTAAACAATAAAATAGAGTAGGGTTATGCGGTATGACATATCGTTTAGCGCTGAGACTAAAGTAAATAGAGAAATATATTATACAAAGGACATTCCGCATCATATATCACGGACTTCTTCAAGTACCGTGGACAACGATGTATTCTTAAAATAGATATCAATTTTTTATAGGCTTTTCATTTCGGAATTTTGTAGGCTTTCTTAAGTCGTACGAAAAAACTTCTGCTGTTTTAGACTAAATTTTTAAGATCGAAGCAATAAATATATTAGTGCTCGGCATTCAAGTTGGCCAAAATTCTAGGTACGCCAGAAATCGTTTCATAGGTCGCGATTGGTACGCATGACGATGATTGGTCGCTTTTACCGTGCGATTGGATCGCTGTTTGACGTTTGCCTCCTGCGCCTGTCAATTTTGGCCAAGTTGAATGCCGAGCACTGAACGTGCATTACGGCGTTATTCCATGGAGTCGGCATACCTTCAGTTTAAAATGTACACACCAGCTTACAAATGTAAACATAATAAATCTGAACAAATTCTGTCTAAGAACTTATGCCAAGCTAAGAGTGAAAATAATTTATTAGTTCAAACAACTTTCGTGGATTCTTTTAATGGAATGTAATAAACAATACTAGATACATTAAATACTTTAAATCTTTGAGGCCATGCCGCTTATCAAATTCTGAAAAGTCATCAACAAACTATAAGAAGTCCATTGATTTATGAATAAGTACGCAACAGTCTGCTCCTTGTAATATTTCTCGCGTTGAGCAATTTCACGTATTCAGAAACAGAAATTTCTATTTATATTTTTGTTTATATTGCGAGCGTAGGTGGATGTTAAAGTATTTAAAAGGTAATACTGCAAGTTGGTCGCAGCTAACGAGTCATCGCCCACGCATCCTCCCCGAGGGTTAACTCGACGTACGATGTACGATCCCTTTCGTACTTTTGGCCCCAATCCGTGTTCATTATCCGCTCCGTGTACTTATTTATTTAAGGCAATCAATAAATTTACTGTCTTTATTGTTATCTATACTGGTATAATCGTATAATCATTAAACACTAGTCTTTTTAGGGCGTTTTGAAGGCTATGCGTAAATCAACGCGTCGGAACAAAAATCGGTTTTCCACCTACGCTACAAATAGTTGAGAGTCACAGCTCTCAAAAGATTGATGTCAACACAATTACTACCAAACCATCTGTACGCCTCGTAAAAGCAATAGTTGTTTTAGTAACACTGTCAGCGTTATCTGGCTGGCGTAATTTATAGTAGCGGCAGGTACAATAGACGGCATCCAATAGTCACAGTTCATCGGATAAACATAATAACACGGCCAGCCATGCAACAGAGATTGCTAAATTATTGTATTTATGCAGGTCAACGGATCCAAACTAAGGCTGCTCTAGTAAATGTAGCTGTAAATCTACGGAGCGTTACTGTAGAAAATTAAGTCAAGAAATTCCGAATCACTTTATGTTGAGATTGAAATTGATGGAGCTCATAAATTTCATCTGGCGTAATTTTGCGAACGGGATAAAATTACTGTACGCGTTTCCCTCTCGGAGCGAAGATAAGCTCGTTCAGATTTGGGCATAATCCGGAGTTTATCTAAGGTAACATTTGAACTGGAGGTCATGGGAGACGAGGTAGCTAGACAATGAAAAGGATGGAGACGTCGTGAAGTGGTCATTTGGGAAGGCGTTTAAGTAAACGATTCCGGTGATGGTTGCCAAGCGCCAGCAGACTCGTTAATGGGTTTCCTTTCGAACGCGCCGAATGACGCGAAATTACGAGTGATGTAGCATAACGATGTCGGAACTTGGTCATAACCAGAATACGACTCGGAAGCTTCATTGTCGGTATCCTCTAAAGCGCGACAATTCAGTGCGCCATAAATAAACTGCTTACGGTTGGAATTGCCTTTAATCCCTTCTGCCATAGTCATCAATAGAGCTGTCGCCTATAGAATAGACTATGCAGTTAATTCCTTTCTGGAATCTTGACGGCCATTGCTAAGAAACTCAAGGCTTTGAACGAGTGGCAAATGAGACGCCTCTATTGCAACGTCAAGTGTATTAAAACTATTCTTATTTCTCAGTCAATGTCTAGTGATGATGGCACGATGAACCGAGTGACGCGAGCGCGATAGTGAAAATACGCACGACACCTGCATAATAAACTATTATTAAGTAACATCTTTGGACGGGAGCCAGATATGTTTGCCCATAGCGAGGGAAAGAGGGAAAACTCTTTGCTTAATTAATTCCTCCATGTTTTCGGCGGCAACATGACGCGAGTTTTCTTTTATGAAGCTCGGGAGTAAAGACCCTTACAAGATTGTGTAAAATGTACTCAGACCTAATTTTTTCTTTCAAGGTTTTCAAGATATAATGAGGGGAGCTTTGGATTACAGTAAAATTTAAAAGTTACGCACATAATTCCTTTGAAAAGATTAATGACGCTGAATTTATCTTCGTTAGAAAAATCTTTGCAAGAAAAGTAACCGACTGGGATTGCTTGTTATTTGTTTGTCAGAAACACGAACAACCTTTATTTGACGACCACAAAGTAATCGTTTTCACGGCCTTGACTGAGTCTTAGGGGTGACGCACGAAAACAAAGGCTTGGGTCGCCTTTACCAAGTCTAGATCTGGCAAAGATTAATCACTTTCCTGTTCAGCCATTTAAAATTCTGCTGCGACGTATTCCGGCGCTTTAAATTTTCCTTTTAACATCGTATCCGGGCGCGTGTGACCCAAGGGTGATTTACGCGGCCATTAAAGATAACCCGGACCCGATTTTCCATTTAGTTCATCTTGCTGTCGTTAATAAGCCTCGATATAGATTTACCAAACACCTTCGCAAGTCATTCGCGCTCTGCACGGCTGTACCAGACCACTCGGCATCGCACGTGTCGTCTCGAAATAGAAGCTTGCCGCTAACCTTCACGGGCCTTGAACCGTTTTAGAGATGGTCCCGCTATAGGCGAGGAATCCTCATAACTTTCCTTGGGCGCTCTCATTAATTCTGTGGGGTTCGGCGACAATTTTGAATGCCGTTTGAATGCTGCACGCTTCTCGGCACTGACCGTAATGTGTCTGACGGCTTCTTTATATCTGAATCGTGACAGTATTTTTCATTTTAGAATTTAGCCGTTGTACTCGAGGAATTTACAAGCAGCCAAAACGTAACATTTGTACGAATAAAAGGCGTATTGTTGTAGTTTTACGTAACCTTTACCCCACAATGCGTCAGCATTTAGTGCTAGCAACAATAATAGGTTTGCCGATCACGACCGCGGACTGCGTAACGGAGTACCCGGCCCATTTACGAGCAGGTGTGGTGAGCGCATTAGCAGCCGTCCAGTTATACAATAAAAGGGTAACGCAATACGACGTAATAAAGATGATACAGTGAAAAAGAATAAGAGCAATTGACCTAATTCACCTCGTTTCGTGGCTATAACAGGGATGAAATATGAGAGAAGTTAGAGTTTATATCTAGATACAAACAAGGATTGTAGAAGATCGATAGAGGTGTAGTTTTCGATTGTAATTGTAACACCTCTGATGAAAATTCCAATACTACTTATGTTTCATAGACATTCCCTATTCGAGATTTCATCAAACTCAAATGATATCACATCACAACATCATTTTATGGTGTATGTCTCGCTGGTTATTGTTAATATTCCTTTACATACAGCAAGCAAAACTCTTTTGAAACTCAGGAATACAGCTCTTTTTCGTACGCCATTGGGAGTGAAACCTAATCTTCGTAACGAGTGTTGAAACATAGTAAAGTAGACTGGCAGACAGTGAAACTATCCATGACAGCTGACCTTGAACCGTGCTCGTAAACACGCCTGTGGCACCGCGAAGCTCTACCCACATAAAATGTGTGGACTGACGACAGACGCAACTTAAAAGCATTGCTGCCATTGCAATACGTTACGAAGAGCTATCTCCATCGACCGGAGTTTTTACACTCTTATGCCATGTTGATAGTAAATGCGAGTATCCAGTAAATGCGTTGAAGCCTTGAAGCGTCTATTTAAACAATGTTTATAACGTCAATACCAGGTTCAATTAAAAAAGGAATGAATTATAGGCCGTTAATTTCAGCCAATATAAAAGTTGTGAGCCCGAGACAATAGAGCTTAATTGGGACGGAGCATCGGTCCAGCAATTTCTGCCCTAGACCTTTCAAGTTTCAAAATTATGCGGAGAGGCAATTGACAATTTGGGAATCGTGACTCGAGACGAGCGCTCGCTGTGGCTGGCAGGCGATCGATCCGACGAATATGAGAAAGGAAATTTCTAAGAAGATACGTAAAAGATATAGGCAGCCTTTTGGAGGAAAGGTAAGGTGTGAGTGCAAATACAGTCTTCAGGATTTAACTTGACTAAAATTTAGAGTACTGCGGGTAAGTACGCGCATTGCTTTTCCGAAAATATGATGAGCGAATTTACCCCCACTATTTAAAATCTTGCCAAATTAAATTGCGAGGACTTTATTAGTAAACACTTCTGAAATAATTCTTTTGTTGTTTCATTCTTTATACAGCGGTAAACAACGACAAGTGTTAAAAAAGAAGTGATTAGAATAACGAGGAATATCAATGTAGCTCTCGCTGTTAATTGCCATGCCTCTATGAAAAACTATTCTTAGAACAGCTTTATTGGAAATCTTCCTTTGGATTAACATGTGAGTGACTCGTATCGTATTATCGAAAACGGAAAACGATTCAGAGATGTTTTATTTTTATCTGACATATCGGACGATGACTGAACGCCTTGAAATTCCAACGCAATACGAGAAGTACTCCAGTATTTATTGTATTATTTCAAGATATTTAAAATAAAAATAGCTCGGTGGACAGGCGTCATTGAATTTTATTTTTTACAAGTGACAACTAAAGTCAGCTACAATATTTGATACTGTTTATTCACATGTAATTGCATCATTTTCTAAGTCAAAAAAATTAGAGTTTTATATGAAAACCCGACGCCAACCCCCTACTACATCGAAGAAAGTTCATAATTTCCAAAGAAAATAAATATCGTTATGGACTTACCAAGTAAGATGTTAACCTCATTTCTAAAGTTACAAGACGAAGACGAAATAATCATATCCTCCTTTTCACCGTTCTTGATATAAGATACGAACTCAATAAGAGTCTTGGTAAATATTCATTTCAACGGCTAAAATAGAATTTGACATAACAAGATTTCAGGAGAGAAAAGTTATGAGGAAAGAGCGAAATTCACGTCGTCAATTATGAACGAATGAGCAGGAATACGAAAAACAGGGCAGTAACTCTCTGATACAAGAAAAACATTTGAGTTCCAGCACCTAATTCGGGCAAATAATTTTCGTCTGCACATTGTAGGGCTACCTTTTTTGATAGTCTCCTTTACGGTTCGTTTCATCGAATTCTCTCAGTAAAATACATATTTGACAATCAAACTTGGCGGCACGTTCTTTCGTAGGAATTATTTTAAATTTTGAATAATAGCCTAAGCCATTTCATTAAATGTAATATTAAGTAAGACATTATTAAGACGAAATGTCGGCGCTCCGACGGCTCCCTAATTGATCGTAATTCTCATGTACAGTCCTCGAAATCTTCCATAGAAAAAGCAATGCGCGAATTACTCCAAAATGTTGCCAAATTAAATGCCGAAGACTATTTATTCAGATGTCAATAATTAATTAGGCCTTCATAGCTGCGAGTGTTCTTGACATAATACGAATTTAAATACATATATTATTTCAGCTGAAGACAGCGTTAGGAAAGCAGGTCAACGTCCTCGGGTAGCGTCAGCTAAATAGGTAACTGCCAACTGCTGCAGTGCTTTTGCGTAAGTACCCGTCGCTATGGTTACGGTAAAGGTGTGAAAGTATTGAATATACGAGTGAGGGAAAGAAATCTTATCCTTGATACCTTTCAAAGAACAAACTTTCGTATTTGAGCTAGCATATTGGAAACGAAAGCCGAAGAAAACGAAAGGAAGCTACGTTATATTCTTCGGCGTCTTTGTCGTAAGAACAAAATATGACAACGTCGTCTCAGACGTACCTAAAATGAATAGGCACTAGAGAGTTCGATAGACCGATTCAATTAGCACCTAACTCAATCATGAGTCATTTTGAAAACCTTTTCTTATTCAATAAAAGCCAGCCGAAGGATCATTATTTCAAGAAACCGGCAAGTCCAATGTGTTTTAAGTCTTATTTCTTCGTTTTAAATAAAATCATGTTTTCCGCTCCGCAGATCAACAAACACCTTTCCCAATGCGGAACAACACAAGCGTATAAACGCTATGCACCGGATCGGGCTTATGATGCAAATGCAGAGAAAACACTATGCATATTGTAACATAAAAAAATCCAACCCTTTACCTTCGATTGTCTATG
>BHDV01014669.1:0-13359 GCA_005406045.1 Adoxophyes honmai
CAGGAATCCTCGAGCATTCTCCACGGAGCGGGTCGCTGCGCTTCGCCGCCTTTCGCCGCTCTTCTGGTGTGAATTGAGCCTAAGGAAGTTGGTTCGGGTATGCTTTAGTCGACAGGCTAGCAACCTGTCACTGTTGTGTTTGAACCTCTTGGCGTGATGTATACGTAGGTATGCGTTTATTTTTTGCCATGGTTTTGCTTATACTCACATATACAACAACAGCATTAAAAGAAATTGGTTAAAATGTAAGATTTGAACGCATTTTTAGTACGGATTGCCAAATCGGTCCTCTTAACTAGTCTCTTCATGCATTTTAATAATAAGACAGGGTAGCAACCTGTCACTATTGTACCTGCCACCTTCACACCCAAAAAAATATGCTAGAAGCCCACTGCATATAACATAGTCATGGCTTTGTCTATCTCATTTGGGAATACAGGCATGAATTGTTGTTGTCATAAATATAGTATGTTGAGGAAAGAACTAAACAGACGGTATCCGCGCACGCGCAAAGAAGGCGCTGACTCACCGCGACAATGACTTCTGACTCATTCTTATGCAACGTATTTGTTTTAGCGCCAGCCCGCTCAACTTACTAGGTATGTGCACAAAGAGGACACTATGTTAGATATTTAGATACATTATGTACCTTTGTACCTGGCGTCAGGTTTGAATAACAGGTCTCTCTCACTCTCTGTCTCGCTCACTCTGTTATTTAAATCAGTATTGCACCCATGCAAAGCTGGGATGGGTTGCTGGTCGGAAATAAGACAACTCCTCATGGTCTGGTATCATGATCGCTTTAAGCTAAAATAAATATAGTGTTTTAATATAGGTAGTGTTGTTTTGACGGCCGGATAGCCCAGCGGTTAGAGAACCTGACTGCGAAGCTTGGTCCCGGGTTCGATCCCCGGTCAGGGCAGATGTTTGTATTTGTATGATGAATACGAATGTTTGCTTTCGAGTCTTGGATGTTTATCTATATATAAGTAAGTTTATCCGTTGTCTAGTACCCATAACACAGGCATTAAATTGCCTACTTTGGGGCTAGGTGATTGGTGTAAAAATTGTCAAGTGATATTTATTTATTATTATTATTAAGAGATTTGTGGTGCAGGCCTGCACATTGGGATCGAAGGTATAAGTTAGAAGGTACCACTCCTTTAAACTTTGGAGGTTAATATCCAACCATGTTTAGTCAGAATCTAATCAGAAACTTAAGGTAATGGTCCAGTTAATATGTCATGCATTTACTTCCTTTATTGATCGCTTGCCAAAACCACAAAACACAGAAAGGTACAGAAGTCAACATCCATACGAAGTGCGCTCGAGCAAATCACACATGGACACTTATAGTCACGAACCGGGATTGTTGAGCCACTTGCCACTCTTCGCAATTTAGCCGTGTAATCAATGTTCGATGTGACAGACTAGATGTCAGCTATGGATTAGTATAACACGACCAAGTTACAAACATAGGTAAGTGGCTCAACAATTCCTGTTCGGGATGGTACGTATCACAGACACAATATCTCGGAACAATCGGGACCACTCCGCGCGTGGTTGCCGTCGCTTGAAACGCACGTTTGAGAACTATTCTGCAACTTTATCAAGATAAACTACCGGAACTATGAAATCGTAACATGTATCTTAAATGCAATGCCTTGAAAGTGTTTTCTATTAGCTTAGATACTGTAAAAAAATACATAGGAATGGGAATTGATTACACTTTAAAATATAAGTAATAAAGAACTATGCATTTCTTTAATGTCGTAATTTAAGTAACTATGATGACAATTTTATGTGCATACGCTATAATTGACATCTCTAACGCGAACGCCGAGCATAGGTATGAAAAGTGAAGCACATACTATTAGACTTCTGCTCATATTTGCTGTGTGGCCTGTGTGCCAAAACTCTTCCTGGAAACTATCTGCATTTTTATGAGCATCTCGACAATGATCCCGTATTAACGAACAACAACGTCCAGACATGACTCAGAGCAAGCAGTCATTTATTTATGCGTGACAGTGACAGTACAGTTTATTTCCAGCCGCCACATGCCGAGTCTGTATTTGCTGTAAGCTCAGCACAGCAAGACGCGAGTCCTATCGCGCGCGGAATAGACTACCCGTCACTTTCTGTAGGCTTAGCACGGCAAGGCGCGAGTAGAGATACGCGCGAAATATAAGTGTTTCTGTCTACAAAATTCATAAATAAGACAAATTGATGAGACAATGACAGGTATATCGATGGCAGCAAAGTAAAGACGGACATCTACATTTTTGCAAAAAAAGTTTTTTTACAAAAACTCGCTTATTTTAACCATATCTACAAGTCTGCATTAAAATAATTTTAAATTTCCAAACAATTTAGAAAATTTCATACGTAAATGATGACATCTACACACAGTTTAAAAAAAACATCGCTGTAGAAACGGACATTTGAACTTGACCGCTTTTACTTCGCTACCTTTAAGTGATGACTCAAACGTTAACAAAGTCATCTGCCACTTGTCACGTTGTATTATGTACAGGTTTATGACATAAACACGGATATCTGCCAGTTGTCCGTTTCTGCATTAAAAAAAATCCACATTTCTTGAACAATTGTTTTTTTTTTGCTTGCTTTTATATGGACATTTTCATATTTTTCAAACACTTAACTAAAAAAATGATTTTAAGAATTTAAAAATTAAATTTTTTTCGTTTTCTGATTCAAGTAGACGTCAGGATTTTTTGTTTTTTACATTAAAAATACTTTGATCATGTACTAATAAATAATGAATTTAATATTTTTTCTAGATTAACAAAAGATATACAGTCCAGTCAGGCCACAAATCATCAATATATCCATTTTAAAACGTAATCGATATGTATGTCAAAACGACAATATTCACGCCGCATGAATGGTGTTACTGTGTTGGCTGGGGTAAAAAAAACAGCCAAGTGCAAATCAGACTCGCGCACAAAGGGTTCCGTACCTATTTGACTAGGTAAAGTAAAGATTAATTGCGGTTTATTACTTATTAAAAAAAGATCGTCAAAAACATGTTTGTTGTATCTGAGCCTCCCTAAATTATTATTATTTTATTTTTCAGTATTTATTGTTGTAGAGACAATTTAAATACATAATCTGTGAAAATTTCAATTGGTTAGCTATCACGATTCTTGAGATACAGCTTGCATAATGGAAACCACTAAAAACGGCCAAAATATCAGGTTTTTTGCAAGTGATCCCCCCATATTTATTATTTTTATTATAATGGCAACATAAATATGGCATGGTGGCATCATCTGTGGAAATTTCAGTAGCCTATCTTTTACAATTCTTGAGTTAGATCCTGGGGACTTAAAGACAGACGGATAGTAACGTCCTAGTAATGGGGTCCCGTTTTTACCCTTTGGGTACGGAACCCTAAAAAATTATCAACTTAATAAAATTGCGAAGGTGAATAAAAAGTATATCTTAGATTTTAAATCTACTCTGAGATATTAGTAATGTGTATTAACAGTACCAAGAGCACAAGCAAACGGCTTATTTAAGTCAATGAGAATTTGATAATGCTCAAGGACTCGAGAAAACTTATTGTGAAATTTACCGATTACTATAGCAAAATACAATAAATTAATGTCTTGTGCCAGCAAAATTGAATACCATCAACATACCATGATTTTTACGGAAACATTAATCATCTTTTAAGTTCCAAATCATTGCATTTTTGATCTATTTTTTCCTATCAAAAAATATTGTTGATTTAATTAAGTAAAAAAAAGTTATCATTATTTGAGGATTACATTTTTTTAATTTAATTTTGTCTTTAAATGCCCAGACTCCTCCAGAATATTGCTTTTAAGCATAACAATTGTAGTAAATGATAAGTAAAACAGAAATAAATTGATTAAGTATTTTAATACAATGTATTTTACCTGTTTTGGTAACGAAATAAACGAATTTATCTCATTTCAGAGCTAATGATTAGTGGTAAGATGACTCATTTCTAAATATGACTAAAATTTCAAAAACAAAGTAGATAAAGACATCTACAAAAAAATACACAAAAAAGGAATTATGCTTTTTATATGTTACTTAGTTTATCTTTAAATGTTCTTAACAGCTTAATTGCAGATTTAAATCTTAGCTCATTTTATATTTAAAATGGAAAACATGGATTTTATAATTACGACGTACAAACGGACATCAGACAGATGTCTTCTTCTACGTGTAAGTTTTTCTAATGTAAAAAAGGACATCTACAGTTTTTCAGAGAAAAACAAGGATATAGCGTAAAACTTTTTATGCAATCAGTAAAAAACGTTATTTTAATGCAATATGCAAAATTTCATGTTAATCGGTCCATTACTCTCAAAATAGTCACACTTTTTTAGTAATTACGCTCTCCTGTAAAGTTGCGTTTTTGTAGATATCTGTTTTTACTTTGCTGCCATCGATATAGTCTCTCTCGCGCATCTCTACTCGCGCTCTGTCACACTAACCCAGCTGATCATGGCAAAACTGCCACGAAATGTAGGGCGAATTTGTTTCGAGTAGGATAAATTTAATGTCGGGATATAATGACACCTCTCCATTTGCTTCGTGGATGTCATAAGAAGTGACTAAGGAAATAGGGGTTTTAGGCTACAGGGAGTACAGGGACAACCTGTCACTATTGAACCTTTTAACTTAAAGCCTAAAAAATATGCTAGAAGTAGTTACCAATTGTGAAATAAATAGTCATGATTTTTGTTTATGTAGCGTTTTGTAGGCTCTGTCTACCCTAATCGGGAATACAGGCGTGATGTGTAGTGACAGGTTGCTAGCCTGTTGCCTAACTTATACTTTAACCTATTCCTCCTTTTACGACATCCACGGCAGAAATGGTGAGGTGTTAATCTAAGCCCGACACCACACGTCATACAAATACAAGTAAAGAGGTAGAAGTGCCTATAAACTTACAAAACCATTATAACTTTTTGTGGTCGCGGTAAAAAAGAGTTTTGCAAGTTCTTTGTTCCGAGCAGGGTGTGTCAGCCTGTCTGTTCCCATGTTATACATCGCGCTATATTTGCAGCGCCGCTGTGACCCAAATTTCGATTCGTCAGCCAAATAAAGGATCACTGCACGTGTTTAAACACTGGGGGATAAATTGGCAATATTTTACATCAAATTCGCCATGTTGAGAGTCCTTTTTTAAACAAGGATATTGTTTTCTTTGACACTTACACACATACATCGCGCCTGTATTCACAAAAGGGGAAGGCAGAGCATACGAAACGTTATTTGGACTAAAACATGGTCATTTTACGTTCCGTATGGTTTAAGTTAACAGAGATATATAATAACTAGCTTTCCGCCCGCGGCTCCGCCCGCGTGGAACTCGGTTATATTGCGGTATAAAGCTCAACTATAAGAAAACTTCTCGTTTCAAACGACACACGGCGCCATCGATCTATCATCTATCGATCGGTTATCGATTGATATCGATCTATCGTCGATCGATATCGATCTATCAAGCAAACTATATTTTTGTTTTCCCTCGGGAACATCATTTTTTTCCGGGATAAAAAGTAGCCTATGTCACTCTCCGTGCCCTAAACTATCTCTACCTAAAAAATCACGTCAATCCATCGCTCCGTTTAGCCGTGAAAGACGGACAAACAAACAAACAAACAAACAAACACACTTTCACATTTATATATTGGTACGGATGACAGATTGCTAGCCTGTCGCCTAAAATATACCATTTTTTTCCATAGTCTCTTACGACATCCACGGAAGAAATGGAGAGATATTATTCTAACCAACACACGGCACATACTAACGATCTGCACTCTCAAAATTTTATGTAAGAGACTTACGAAAATTTTCCGTGTGGTGCCGAGTTTAAATAACACCTCTCCATTCTTTCCGTGGATATCGTAAGAGAGGACTAAGGAGATATTAACGTATATTTTAGGCGACCTAAAATAGTGCTAGAAGCGACGAAACGTGAAATATTCATAGTTTTTTCTGTGTAACGATTTATATCCTTTTCTTACGCCATTTGGGAATACAGCCATTATGTATGTAACAAGAGTACGAAAGCGTGGTGCAATGAGTCAGTCTAATCCCTCAGAAGCCTGACTAAGCACTTGGGGTGTTTGTCACCCTCAGTGACGTAAGCCTTTCGCGGAAACCCGAAAGGGGTTGAGTAACAGGGGAAAACCGAAAATCTATCAAACGTAGATACTCATTAATACAGGGTGTAAAATAAGTTCTTACTCTGCCAAAACTGGACAAAGGAATGCA
The DNA here is from genome assembly GCA_005406045.1 of Adoxophyes honmai. NCBI lineage: Eukaryota > Metazoa > Arthropoda > Insecta > Lepidoptera > Tortricidae > Adoxophyes > Adoxophyes honmai. The sequence continues at coordinate 6,289 of BHDV01014669.1, forward strand.
CTAACTTATTTGTTATTCGAACCCAAAGAGCGAAAACGGAACCCTATTAGGTACTGAGACTTCGCTGTCCATCCGTCCGTCTGTAACCAGGCTACAGCCTAAGATACATCTTACGATCCGTGCTAGCTAGGCTGTTATTTTTTTCGCAGATTAAGTATTTCTAATGCCGCTATTACAACATTTGTAGTTACTAAAAATAAAATAATATTATCCTCCATCTTTGCAAACCTAAAACTATGCTAGAAGTGGCTGCGAAGCGTGATATAGTCATAATCATGGTTTGTCTATGTCACGTTTCGTGTGCTCTGCCAACCCCATTCGGGAACATAGGCGTTATTGTATGTATGTAAGTAAATCGTATGATGATCGTTTAAATGTCGTTGTATGCATTATTTACGGGCTGTTCCCATACAGCCGTCATTCTTTTGGTATTTTTTTAAGATCGCTCAGCGAAATTATGGGGGTAATCCGCGGAGCGGGGGCAACGGGGGGAGGGGGGTGAAGTCTGATCAACCAATAACCAATCACCCCCCGCTCCTTGGATACCTGATTAGTGATTACTGCACATAACCCACTTTTGCCGAGCGATTTTAACGTCATCATCATCATCAGCCTATATACGTCCCACTGCAGGGCACAGGCCTCCTCTCAGTATGAGAGAGCTTGGGCTATAGTTCCCACGCGGGCCCAGTGCGGATTGGGAACTTCACACACAACATTGAATTACTTCGTCGCTGTGTGTAGGTTTCCTCACGATGTTTTCCTTCACCGAAAAGCTCGTGATAAATATCAAATTCGATTTTAACGTACCACGTAACTACTTTCACTGTAAACTCAGGGTAGAGCTGCAGGTAAGAATTCAAAGCACTAAATTTATAGGTCATTCAGACCTCGATCTTAGTCTAGACTCGATTCCGGGAAGGGATTTGTTATTATTCATAACCCGTTCGAGTTGCGTCATCGTGTTTATGGCGATCAACCTTCTCCGACGTATTATGAAGGACAACACATAATTAATGTTGTTGCTGAGTATGAATTTATGCGTACATACATACATGTATGAGTATTCCCAAATAGAGGAGACGAAGCACTCGAAACATTACGTAGAGAAAAGTACTAGAAATATCTCACTTTACGTAGCCACTTCTATTCAATTCAATTCGATTTTTGGTGTGGAAATGGCCCCATCGAACAGTGCGATGATTCTGCCAATGTCATGGTTGGATAAGACACTGCCGATTTTTGATCCTGTGGTTGCGGTAGATTTTGACCGTGTTCGGTAGAAGGCCACTTCTAGTTTAGGCATGTGTTGTAAATGACACCCATCTGTCACCTGTCTCACTATGACATAAGGTTGCAAATGCCAAGTATTGGATCAGTGTCGAGCACAGGGACGATTACCTTACTGCGCTTAAGTTTTGTAAAGCCTGCAATAATTGGGTTCTAGTTTCCCGTCAAAATACTTAGAACTGCTATTTTATATTCCTAAAATACTATGAGCCAATCACGTGCGCCGTTTTTAGGTGGTTTTTCGCCATAAATGTAGATACGATACATCGAAATGCAATACAGTCAGTGGGAAGAATAGTAACAATTAACCTTAAGTTCACTTAGTCAGACATAGGCTTAAATAACTGTAATTAAAACTGAATTTGAAGAAAAACCGCATTGAAGTCCATCTCTTTCAGATCTACAGACACATAAGCACACACGTGAAGCCTTGTAGCCTGTAATTCATAGAGTTATCTTCGCCATCCTGTTCAATGAAGTTGAAATACCATGCTAAATTTAGTATGTATAATAACTACATACATACATATTCTCACGCCTGTATTCCCAAGAGGGGTAGGCAGAGCACATGAATTTAAAAATCCAGTGCCACGTTTAGTAATTTCAGGGTAATCAGATGGTTAAACGTGATATTGCAATGACAGGTTGCTAGCCCATCGCCCGCAATACACTAACCCAATACAGGTACTAACTAATAATAACTGCGTAGTGTTACATTTTTAAATAAAAACATAGTTACCGATGTATAAAGTAACTTTATAATAACTAAACATACATACATACAATCACGCCTGTATTCCCAAATGAGGTAGGCAGAGCACCCAATACGCTACATAGACAAAAATACCATTTCAAGTTTTGTAGCCACTTCTAGGATAATATTTCTTTAAGTTTTAAGGTGGCCAGTACAATAGTGACAGGTTGCTAGCCTGTCGCCTAAAATATTTCTTAACCTATATCCGTCGCCTCTTACGACACGGAAGAAATGGAGAGCCGTCATTCTAAACCCGACATCACATCACAACAAAAATCTGTACACTAAAGGTCCGAACACACATGCCGTATTAATCTGGCCCCATTATGTTTTTTCTGGGAACCGAACGCGGGATCGTCTGTAGGGTAGGTCGGGGGCACCTTGAAGGTCAACGAACTTCCTAGGATGCAGACTGGTATTATTAATGAGATCACTGTTGTGTAAGGGGTTCGGGTCTTGATTTTGGCACGCCTTGGATTGGGTTCGTGCGGCCATCTTATTTAAACATACGTACATACATACATAAAATCACGCCTTTGTTCCCAAATGGGGTAGGCAGAGCACACGAAACGTGAAATAGACATATCCATGATTATGACTATTTCACGCTTCGCAGCCACTTCTAGCATCATTTTGGGTTTTAAAACAGATGTAAGAGGTAGTATAACAGTGACAGGTTGCTAGCCTGTCGCCTAAAGAATACCTAAACCCATTTCCTTAGTCGCCTCCTACGACATCCACGGAAGAAATGGAGAGGTGCTATTCTAGACCCGACACCACACGGGCATCTTTTTTAAAACCTTGACATAACTTGCCCGAGTGGTGTCGGATCTAGAATAACACCTCTCCATTTCTTCCGTGGATGTCGTAAGAGGCGACTAAGGGAGTTAGAGTATTTAGGCCAGTGATTCCCATACTTTGTTCTGCCGTGGCCCGGTAATTTTCGCACTGCCCTTTCATGGCCCTTCCACTTTTAGACCCAAGCTACGTTTAGATAAAATATCATACATTTATTTAAGTGCATTAAAAAGAGGAATGTCGCGACCCGGTATTTTCTTTAGGTGACCCGGTACCGGGTCGCGACCCGGCAATTGGGAAACGCTGCTTTAGGCGACAGGCTGGTAGCCTATCACTGTTAAACCTGCCAATTTAAATAGGAATATGTTAGAAGTACCTAGCCACGAATCATGAAATATTTAGTCATGTATGGAGCATTTCGTGTGCTTTGCCTACCCCATTTGAGAACTTTGCCCTCACGGCGTACTACGCTTTCGTACATACACAACATTACAAAGACTATTTATTAATTCACATTTCGTAGTCATTATTAGCATACATTTCAGGTTTTACGTTAGATAAGGGAAATATAATAGTGACAGGCGGTTAACCTGTTGCCTAAGTTATACCTTAGGTAACCTCAGTCACCTTTAAGACTTTAGAATTGGAAAGGTGTTATTCAAAATGCTTACGCTTAAATACTTTACAGAATAAATCAATAACACTACGCCATATAAAGAGTCTGACGTACAGACGCACAAAAAACCTAAATCCACTCTAAAAACCTTCACAATAACAACGCGTCTTCAAACGCATTCTGCACCGACATTTTCTACATGCCCGTTGCAAAAAAACTGGTCCCGGCGTTGAATCATCCTTGAATGATGCAACTCGGCCATTGACCCCAAGGTGCCCCTGGTTAAGGTCCCCCAAGGTCAAGGGTAGAACGTTCTAATGGTCCTAAGATGGCCTTTGTTTTCGATCTCGTTTTGTTTTAGCCTTTGAATTTGGAACGCGAATTGCGGACGCGGGCTTTGCCGGTTTGAAATGCTGGCACTTTTTTTTTGAGTGAATGGTTTTAAAAATGTAGTGGCCTGATGTGGTTTAGAAAAGGCAAAAGATGGAATCCATACAACTAATTTTAGAAAGAATATCGACGTTAAGAAAGTTGGTTTAAAGAAAATGCACAGAACAAAATGTACCTACCAAAAAAAAATAGAGCACTTTCGTTACAACACAGATTGTAAATATTGCTTGGTAACTTTGCTATGGACGTATTTTGTACTTGATTACCTACGCGTGAGTTTTCCAATCTATAGTAGGTATTTTATAAAATAGGTGTCCTGGTTTGATAAAAAATGGATGTTGCCCTACGATTATGAACTCGTATTATAAGGCGTACGCACTTATATAACGTTATATATCGGTTTTTAAATTTCTAGATCAATAATATGCGCGGATAAGATCTAAGCTGTCACGATGAGTATAATTGTGATGTTTCATTGTCATATCCTGATAAAGAGATAGGATGATGAAATATGAAAACCCAAAGATAATCCCTTAAGCCAACCAGAAGCGAGTGTTTCGAAATACTTCCTCCTCATTGGCTGAAGGTAATCAAAATAGCTGACGCAATAATTTCCAAAATATTTCGTCATCCAAATAGTGACTCAAAGGGCTTACTGGATAAGCAATAGATGTGACAGTTGCGTAAGATATTAAATATTTTAGTAATTATACCAAGAATACGAGGAAAGAAGAAAGGGGATTAAATAGCCCATTAAAAGGAGTCAATTTACAATATTTTAAAAATGAGAAAAAAGCCCTTCATTCTTCTTATTGAGTTTGCAAACCTTTTTAAATGAAGAATCGATAATCCTTCAAAGAATACACTCTGTTAAATAACGTATGATAACCTCAGTTCTATTAATCGACAGCTTACTAGGGCTTACAATTTTTTTTTCTTTAATAATTTAATTAGGACTTTGTGGATTGGTTAGGACCAAGTCTGGGCGTCATATATGTAGTTTAAAATGATGTCCACGATTTTACCCTTAAATGACAGAAGAAATATAATTATGTTTGTAATAAAAACTCCTTTCGTTGCAAGTTCTTTTCTCAGTGTGTGTTTTGTTGACTGATGGAATTACTAAAAGCTCCTCTCTCTCTCTATCTCTCTTTGTGTTTGTGTGTAGCATATCTCACAAACGGACTGTCTTCAAAGCAGTTCAATTTAGATGCCATTTTTTTTTGCGCTATTTTTAAATCTAAACCTAATCAGTAGTTTTTAAGTCTACTAAACTTTAAATAAAATGAGGGCAGGTTGAAATACCTTCATTTTAATTATTAAAAATACCCAATCCTTGAAAATACCCAGACTGTTTACATCCCAAAACAATTACGTAAGTATTCCTGGAGTTGATAATTACGAGTATAATTAATTACATAATTCCAGACGCGTGTTTCCTTGATAAAATCCATATTTCTAACTAAGCTCGGAAATATATTAATGAATCGAGTGTCATAATATTATTGTAGGTATTTGTACTTATTGAAATGTATACGAACTCTGTCTCTTGGAATTCAGTAAATTACTTACAACATCATAATTAATTATAATTAATTGGTCGAGCTAATTTATCTCAAATACTGCATCACAATAATATGGTGGTATTTATCCTTCAATTTTATTTGTTTTTGTAGCTCCTAGTGTTTTTAGGGTTAAAGTTTGAAAAAAAAAGGTATAAAGATATAAGAGGCTGTTAATTTTGTTGTTGTTATTTGATAACTCGCTAGTAATAATAAAACGTGGTAGGTATAGTGATGGTTTTGTCTATGTACCGTTTTGTGTGCTCTGATTACCCATCTGAATACACAGGCGTGATGTTAATGTATGGACCTAAGGTAAAACATTAAATTAAAGAAAGAAAGAAAGACATTTATTGACAACAATTTGACACAGACATAACAATTAATTTATCTAAAATACATAAATTAGCCTAAATAAATAAATAATAGTAACTTAAAATGTGAATTAGTATTCGAGACCACACGTTGATTTGATATTTTTAAGATAAAAACCGGCCAAGTGCGAGTCGGACTCGCGCTCAAATGGTTCCGTACCAAAAACTGCGAAACAATCACTTTTCTTATAGGAGCCCCCCTTAAATGCTGATTTTATTTCAATTTCATTATTTACTTAAGTAGATACACAGTTAAATGTTCCGTTATTTTAAGTATCTACCAGTTGCAGTTATTTATATCGGCCCAAAAACACCAAAAAAAACACGATTGTTGTATGAGAGCCCCCTTAGATATTTATTTTGTTTTATTTTTAGTATTTGTTGTTATAGCGGCAATAAAAATACATCATCTGTAAAAATTTCAGCTGTCTAGCTACGTATCAACTCACGGTTCTTGAAATACACTGGGGACAGACGGACGGACGGACGAACGGACAGCCTGCCTCAGATAGGGTCCCGTTTTATTCTTTGGCTACGGAACCCTAACAAAGACGTGCAAAAGAACCCTATTCGAATTAATTGTAAATATTAAATTGTAACTTTGATTATAATTTTGTTTACGTAAAAATCCTATGGTAAAACCCTGTAAAACGCCAATGATACTGTTTACTTCGAACTGTTACCAGAATTCGAATATATACGTGTGATTTACCGCGAGCTGACGTACTACCCGTATCATAATAATTATGCTGTCGGTAAATACGTTACATAAGCGATAAACGTCATGTGAAAAACATAATTATTTGTAAGCGATGGTAAAAATAAAAACCTGTTTAAATTTACCATTTACGTCTGAAGTGCAGATCAAATAAATTGATTTCCAACCCACCGTAGGACATTGTTGCAATAAATGAAGTTTTTCTTAGTAGAGCAATGCAATATCACTATGACGCCAGGCTATAAATAGGTTCTATGTGGTTTCAATAATCGTTCACAATATCATAATTAATCGGTAATGTTTTTTTAAGCGTACAATCAGCGACAAAGATATAGACTCGGTCTAACGCACAAAAATCTACATCGTTTTAATTTGACAGTTGAAACCAAAAATCACTTTGAAATTGAAACAAAGATATGATTTTAATACTATTTTTTTAACCGACTTCAAAAAAGGAGGTATTCAATTCGTCTGTATTTTTTTATTTTATTTTTTTTTATTTTTTTTTTATGTATGTTACCTCAGAACTTCTAAACGGGTGGACCGATTTCGATGGTTCTTTTTGTGTT
>BHDV01014669.1:19304-48043 GCA_005406045.1 Adoxophyes honmai
GGCGCGCAGACAGTTTCCATTCAGAGTTTTTATTGCGCCGCAGACTCGATCGCACAAAAGTCTGTCGTCTGCGCTGCCCCTAAATACAACTTATCTCTTCTGTCCCCAGGCATAACATCTGCCTCAAGATAGATCTCTCTATTGGAGTCTTTCCTACACTTAGTTGGTTTGGTCATATTATAGAGATGATGGATGAAAGAAGATTTACTAAACAAAATACGGGGAGTGTGGATAAGTGCATTGAGAGGGGAAGACCTAGACGGACGTTCCGTGACCAAATCGCAGATGTTTTTGAAACATGTCAGAGTACGTGAAATCGACGGGCTTTTATGAAGAGATTTATGAATGTGGATGAAGCAAAAGAGGTATGTCAGGATCGTGTTAAGTAGAACAAAGTGGTCTCTGCTTATCCCTGTGGGAAGGATGCGAGACGGTATTTTTTATAGTTCTTCAGTGATGTCTGGGCGATGATGTATGACAGAGATTTTTAAACTACCGGTGGCGACCCCCTGTTGGTCTCAAGGGGGGTCTCTGCAAGGGGTTTTTAAAGCAAAAAAGGGAAATGTAAACACAAACAAATAAGTAAGTCATTGGTAATACAGGTAAGTATGTTTGCTTCAAGCCAATGCACACAAACAACACTCCTAGCGCTAATGATTTAAAAGGTCCCATCTATCCGACTCATATCTCAAGTTCAAGTAAGGTAACTGTACTTATAAATAGCGCTTGAATGTATCTCACATTGTTCAATATATGTTTATGACAAAATAACAATTACGGCAGAAACCTGGTCCATACGAGTTAACGCAGCAGATGGTGAGGGTCCTTTACTTACGACACGACTCCTTCACGACTATTTTGACGTATCAATGTCGAAAGACTTTTAAATGTTCATGCATACATCACGCCTGTATTCCAAAAGGGTATAGGCAGAGCACAGGAAACTTCTAGCATATTTTTTAGGTTTTAAGTAAAGATAGGCTGTTAGTATGTCGCATAAAGCATATACCTTTTTCATTAGTCGCCTCTTACAAAATCCACGAAATAAATGGAGTGGTGTTATTTCATTAATTAAAGTAATTTCCTTAATTACAGGGCACCTCTCTTTCTGATTCATATTTTCATTCGGGACCAATTTCAAAAATACTGAAAAGCAAGCACGACATCTCAACGACTTAAAAGTCGTAAGATGTAATCTTAAGTTCTGGTCAACGATTAACTGTACAACGTCAGGTGCAATACGGGCAGGTAAAAATAGATACACAATTAATGGTAACCGCTGGGTAGCCTGCTACACGAGATTGTTTTGAAAATACGTGCTACAGCATCAGTAAAATCAAGAGAATCAGACTCACACACCAACGGTGAACCTTAGAAAAAGAACCGTTTTTTCCTATAAATTATACGTCGACTTCTATTATGTTGCTTAATTACAGATTTTTTTTTACATTGCCTAACCTGTGTGGTAGATTAGAATTCTTGTTATTGGAATCGATGACATTGTTCCTACAAAGATTATCTTCTTATGTCGCTGATAACTACCTATGTATGTAATAGTAAACTCAGCGAGACAAAAAGTAACCTATAATTATGTAAAAAATCTACTTGGATACATAAAAATAACGCCTACATTCACAAATAAGGTAAGGGTTAGGTATGTTTTAGCCTAAAATTAGGCGACTAGCTAAAAGTCGCCTAAAACATACCTAACCCTTACCTTACGACATCCACGGAAGAAAAAGACAGGTGTTATTTTAAACTCAAAACCAGTAGTTTTACCCCGTAGAACTCGGTTTAGTTTTTCTGTTGTAAAAATAAGAAAAAACCTCTTAACCTAATAAGCAAGTTCTATGTCTAACCGGCTCCATTCTAGCACAGGATGCGCCTTGTCTTCACACCACAGGTGCTATTATGTTAGTGGGATTGTCTAACTGTACGCTGTCTGCCAGGTGTCTGTCTATATGACCGGTTAGCATTACAGACTTATGTCGAAATAGACACCGCGAGTTCCTGCATTTGTATGAAAACCAAGCGTGCCACTTTTTTTCCACCTACTGTAACGTCACATGAGCGCTTTAGGGCCATTCCACGAGCAAGCCAGTTTTGCGTGCCACTCCGTAGCATAATTTCATTTTATGTTAATCTGTGTTTTTATGAATAAATCGAATAATGCTTCACATCTCAAACGTTTTGCAAAAGGAGGCATCACTTGAAACCTTATAATTATCGAGATAATAAAATTTTCTTTTTTCATATAATACGGTAATCACAAAAGTACAAATAATGGGATGAAATCACGTTTTTTGATTGATATCACAAGACTCTTTATGCTATATATTTATATTATTTATAAACATCTTGAGTAATAGTATAATAATTTTAATTTATGATAACCATTGATGTGAAAAAAGATACGTGAAATTATTATTTTTTAATTAGGTGTAAATTTTTTTTGTGTTGCACAGAGTAATATTCATAATCAAGAGAAACACTATTTAAAACTTATTTTTTACAGTAATGACTCAATAAATAACCGATATAGTGATAACCACGTCTATAAAACGACGGAGATCACTCAAATAACGGTAATCATCGTTGCGGTAATCACGTGAGCAATTTAGTTTTTAATTAATTACTTCAAAACGGTTAATAATAAGAACTCAATATTTTTTGTGTAAGTAATTATAACACTGCTTAATATGTCAAAATAATCCGAGTTAAATATATCAACAAAACAAGCGAGAAAAAAATAAAACGGTTATCACTTTCAACTGTGACAAAAAAATCGTGTTGTTTTCTTTCCTTCGTGATTTGGCAGCGACACAATAAGTCACAGGTTTGCACTATTTAGCCGTCGCGGCGTGATAGACTCTTTCTAAGAACGTATCGTCGATGTCTCTCGGAGTGTGCGTTTGAGCAGTACGACGCGTTTTATGGCCAAATTAGGTTAAGACGCAAAACTCGGGACACTTTTTAAAAATGGTTTTAAAAATAAACTAACGTAATAATAATTATTTAGGCAATAGGATTTCATTTATCATATAATTGGCTTGCTGTGAACAACAAAAACCTATAGTTTCCGCGTTTAGTTCTCGAAGTATATGTCATCAACTAACAAATTTTGGAGGTGGGACAAGGCCAAAATGTGGACTCCTCTGACTTTAGATTTTTGTTTCGCGCATTTAATAATAAGAATATACTATTGTTAGACTTATTCTGAGCAGAATAAAGTGTGAATCACGTAAGATATTTTTTTTATAAGGTTATCTGTTAAAATTTGGATTTCACAGGTAGTTGAACTTGAGAACACGAAAAATCGTACGGCTGGAGAACGGCCCTTTAGTGGTCGGAATTGACAGTGCAGTGATACCAATTCAAAGATGACGCCGCCTTATTTAAGTTGTCCTGTCTCTAAGCAGTTAAACCTAATCTAAGCGGTAGAAAATTAAATGAAATCGCGTCAAAGGAAGAGCATTGCTCTCCCTTTTGGCTCCCTTTTGGCACGCGAAGTACATACACTTGAGGCATCTATTTCGATATAAGTCTGTGGTTGGCATAGCTTGTGTATGCAATTTTATGCATTGTTGAGTTTATAATTACATATCTGCATTTTGGGGTTTCGTATCCAAAGCGTGAAAACAAAACCCTATTTCTGAGACTTCGTTATCCGTGCTAGCTGGACTTTTAACATTTACACAAATTATGTACCTATTTTTGAATTTATGTGCTCTGCCTACCCCTCTTGGGAATACAGGCGTGAGAATATGTATGTATGTATGTACCTATTTCAACTGCCGCTAAAACATCAAAATTTACGGGGGGTTCCCACGCAACAATTGTGATTTTTTGGTGTTTTTGAGTGGATATAAATGACAGTAACTGGTAGACATAGACACTTAAAATATTCACAGAATATTTAGTTATAATATCTACTTTAAAATTAAATAATCAAATAAAAATAAAATAAGTATTAAAGGGGGCTATCATACAAACAGTGTTTTTTTGCAGTTTTTGTTTGTTACGGAACCCTTCATGCGCGAGTCCAACTCGCACTTAGTTTTTTTCATACATGTCGTAAGAGACGACTAAGGATACAGGTTAATTAAAGTATGCCTCCGATGATTTTTTTTTCGTGAGACTATAGGTAAGACTATACGACGATATAGGTTAAAGTATGCTTTAGGCAACAGGCTAGCAACCTGTCACTATTATACCCCTTTAATCCGACTGTAGGTAGACCTAAAATTGCGCTAAATAACGGGAGGCCTCTTGACCAGTCGTGGACAATGAGGTAACGGTAGAAAGAGACCACAACATTTTTACGCTAGCTAAACAATGACTATGAAGAAGAAACAATACATGTTCGTGAGTGCACCTTCTATACGTAGTAACTACTATTACCTATTCCGTGACTAAAGGTAAAGGTATATTTAACGTTTTGTGAGCCCTATTAGCTTTTTAAACAACTGCTACACGACTAAAACTCGTATAAACTTGATAGTTACACTACGGTTTCTTCAAACCATCTGGTTCACAGGGTCTTTATTTTATGATCTTACAATAATGCGTATGATGTGTTTTAATGACACAGTTTTGTGCAATACAATAGATTTTCAAACAAAGCAGCAATTGTATTTAACTTGTAAAGTATTTAATATTCATAGAATGTGTTATGCCATCTTTTTGGGACCACAATTTACTTTTGTTTGACATGAAGTTCAATAACATTACTATTAATATAGAAACTGACTCTTATACGATTCATTCATTGACTTAACATGCTAATAGTTACGAATACTCCTTCATACAATTTCGAGATTTTCTATAAATGTGACATTATGTGACCACTTTCATGAAAGGCTATAGGAAGTACATTTTACGCAATCTTCATTCAACGCGTCGAATCCAACAAAATGGGGCATTCCGTAAGACAATGAATACTGGAAATAAAAGCCCTCAAACGTCGTGTCGGGACACGTGACCCATTCAGACATTGGTGTTTTGTGAATCGTCTTTTAGTGATACATAATTATTTCCGCAATATATGGAGTAGACAAATGTTTTAATACAGTCATTCTAGGATGTTTTTTTAATCGACTTCAAAAAAAGGAGGAGGTTCTCAATAGGGTCTTTGACAAAAGTAAAAATAAACTATAATTTGTGGCCATCCTAACAGATTATAGGAAAATTAAACATATTTCACTTTCTTTTGTTCAAAATATTATGCATTTTTAGAGTATTTTGTTCTATTAATTTCTAATATTCGTTAATAATGTATCTGTGACCGAAACGCTTGCGATTGATTGATGACGTCACATACCATGAAAGGTACCTGTGGTCAAAGTGGACATTGATAATTCGACATGACAATTTTGACAGCTTCTTTGTGTGGTGCCTTTGTTTACTTGCATGTTACGTCAAACAGCGTTTTTGGCGTGAGTTTGAGAATTTGAACTTTAATATTTATTTTCTTTGTTAATACAGATAAGAATCCGGAAATACTAATATATCGTGTTTATTACATAATGAAGAATTGATTAAAAGTATATTTCAAAAATGTTCAAAAACCCTATTCGACCATTTTTTTTTTTTGTATGTTACTCGATATCTCGGAGACCCGTAAACCGATTTTCAATTTTTTTTTTAATCGATAGGGTATAACTCGAAATTGGTCCCATTGGCACGAAACTAGGATCTGATGATGGAATCTGGGAGAAATCGAGGGAACTCTTATTTGGAGATGTACGGCGTTTTCGGTAATTTGTTGATGAAGTCAAGATTTTACATTCAGTAAACAGAATACTTTCAAAATATTGCTAATTTGAAGTCGGTTTTTTTTTGTTTAAAATTATTTCATGTCGGATTTAGATAACATCTCTCCATTCGAGGTTGTCGTCAGAGATGACTAAGGAAAGTATATTCTAAGCGACAGGCTAGGAACTTCTCATTATTGTACCTGCCGACTCAAAACGTAAAGAATGTACCGATTCGTGTGCTCTGCCTACTCCATTTGGAAGCGCAGGCGTGATATGTGTAGGCTGCTTTTGATGATGTCATTAGTCTGGGATAAAGACAGAACTGAATTCATTTGGACACACTGAAGATACTTGGCACTCTGCATATATTTGCCAAGAAGTATCAATGAAATAGCTGTTACCCGAGATTTTACCTGCATACGGCTAGATCAGCGTTTCCCATTTGCGGGATTGCTAATGTTGCTATCCGGTCTTGGTTTAAACCTTAGCTAGGTTATCTTACGAAATAGGAAATTTGCTATCGAATGAAAGAGAATCAGTGACTATTCCACAGACACAGAGAGAGAGAGCGAGCGAGAATGAGACATCACGACGTCAAAGTTACAAAACCCTTCTTTTGGGAGGAAAGCGTTAAATATACTAATTAGCCGTAATCCTGGTATAAACAATATTGAAGCACAAATGTCACGCGGTTCTAAAAACAGCATAAATCACGTAACCATTCATCTGAAACCCACAATAAACACAAATCCAAAGCTGTAAATAGGATTGGGCAATCGTGTAAACAGATCTGATTTCTTCGTATAGTTCATTGGAAATCAATCTTGATTTTAATAGTTGGCGAGAGGGATGAAGGGAATGAAGCGAGAGAAGTATGCCAGAATTAAATGGAGTTCATTTGTTATGTTTAAGCCAAAGATACATTTGGGGACAAATGTGCCGCGACACGTGTCGCGCGAGCGAAGTCCGGCGACGTCGCGCTACATCGACTTATATCCGCGTATATACACGTGTCGCGCGACATGTCGAGCGAAGTCCGATGTCTATTATATCCGTGGCTTTATGTTATGGTGTCGGGTTTAGAATAACACCTCTCTATTGCTTCCGTGGATGTCGTAAGAGGCGACTAAGGAATGTTTTTGTAGGCTTAAGGCGACAGGCTAGCAACCTGTCACAGTTATAACTTTCATTCCCTTTTAAAACTACATACATACATATCCTCACGCCTGTATTCCCAAGAGGGGTAGGCAGAGCACATGAATTCAAAAATCCAGTGCCACGTTTAGCAAATTCAGGGTAACCAGATGGTTAAACGTGATATTCCAGTGACAGGTTGCTAGCCCATCGCCCACAATACACTAACCCTTTCCCAGAGTCGACTCTTACGACACCCACGGGAAGAAAGGGGGTAGTGCTATTCTAACCCGGCACCACACGGGAAACTAGAAACTATGTAGGTATGTTATGTTAATGATGTATAACAGTGCAGACCGGTCGAATTGTCTAGACCGATATCTTAGGTGAACCGTGGTGTTTTTTTATGGCAAGCTAAGTAGTAACAGCTTGCTAACGTTTACGTATTATTATTATACAAGCAAAGGAGGTAAGTCAGGATCGTAGGAAGTGGAAGAAAGTGGTCTCTGCCTACCAGTGTGGGAAAGAGGCGTGACGGTATGTATGTATGAATGTATTGTCCGTTCGTTGCATTTTTATTCGTTTGTATATATAACTTACGTTTATCAATTTTAACACAAGTTACTATAACATCTTGTTAACAAAAGCGGCGGTGAAACGTAAACCAATGATGGATACGTCTAAGTGACGGTTTTTGTGGTCTACCTATTCCGAACATTGTATAGTGCAAACAGTGTGATTCTCAATAATTACATCATAAATACATTTTCATACCATATTGTTTATAAACCGGTGTGCATTTTTCTGATATTAAGACCGCAACTGATAAAAGCACATCATAAGAGAGAAGTTGTTCCGGCATAAGTGGCAAAACCCTCGACCCTCACCACTGAGGAAACCAATACAAGGAGGAGGAGGAAGACCGCCGCCTAAAATTCTTGCATATAAAATAATTCTCGTTGACGATCCTGTAAAAAAATCCGGTTGCAGTTTAAAAAAAAATGGATTTAGACAAGTCAAAAACTTTATTTTTGTATAACTTTACGAAGAAATTACCTAACCGTCATAAAAAAATACAATAACACGTAAACTTGGTACTGAATAAATAATTCGTTTAAACCTAGTTAAAAGCAGGATATAGAAAATTTGCTCTTTGAATGAAAAAAAATGCATCAAAATCTATCTATGCATTCACGAGCTACGGCGCCACTGACCGACATACAACTTACAGCATCTTCCTTTTTCGGGGGTCAATTTTTTTTTACATTTTGTGCACATGACGCATACCTCTACATATAAGTGCACTGAAACTGTTTCAGACGTTGCAGCGGGGTTAGACGCTTTGTTGTCTGGCGCAATCGATAGCAGACGCTTGATGCTCGTTGGCAAGGCCCGTCTGGTCCCGAGACACCTCTGAAGGACTAGGAGACATAAATACATAAAAACAGTATTCATACGTACAATCATACAATCACGGCTATGTTACCTAATAAGCTAGGCAGACGCTAAACAAACAAAAACAAAAGCTAAGTACATAGACAAAAAATCATGACTACTTCGCGTTTTGTGGCCATTTCCAGCATAGTTCTAGGTTTGAAAACAGATGGAAAAGGTAGGTATAATAGCGACAGGTTGCTAGCGTGTCACCTAAAGCATGACGGAAAGGTACCAGGTACCTCCTATACTCAAACTCTTTGATTCCCGACCCATCATAAAACTTATGAACGGCGATTCTTAATCCGTGAACATGATTTGAAACGCAAGGGAAAGGGAGGGAAGATTGTTTACTCGACCGTAGTTGGTACCCAGAACCGGAGGCCAAGCAGCTAAATCTTTGGTAGAGGTAGGAAGAGGAATGAGATGTAAATAGGACATTAGAAAGCAACGACAGGTCATTAATAATACGACGGTGATGAATTGGCAGCCATGACAAAGATTTGGTATCATAAACACCATCACCTCTGACAACATCCACGGAAGAATGGAGAGGTGTTAGTCTAAAACAACACTAAACAGATCACTGAAAGACTAATAATTAATTATTTTTAACGCGAAAAAACACTATTTACAAAAATCTCGTGTTAAAAGTCGGAACGTAAAATTTTAATAGTCATGGTTTGTCTATTGGTAACATGCGTGATTGTAATTATATCGTTGTTAGTGACACTTGAGACAAAAAGGAAACGGTATATGAACGCCTACAAAGTTCACTGTCCCCTTTAATGTTTACAAAAAAACACATACAGACATACATCCGCACTTATCTGTCCGCCATTAAAAATAATGTGTTAAATTAAATTCGGAATTACGTAAAGCGAGTAATAAAAATGTAAAGTGGGGTATCACGGGGTCACAGCACGATAAGAGGCGATAAGGGGAATTCGTCTGTGACGTCACGCCGATGTGCGCCTGATCATGTAATTTGCACGAGTTCTAGAGATCCGTGGAGGTTAGGGTGAACCGGTTTGTTTTAAGACTTTGTACTTCTGAAAAAAGATTATTAAAATTGTTGGTTCGTTGTAAATTTTGATTAGTTTTCGACTTTATTTGCCTTTGTAATTTTAAGTTGTTTTGTTGTTATTTTGGTATGTCTTGTACGATAAAGAGTTAGCTATGCGTACATAAATCACTTCGTTTGTCCGTCCGTCTGTCTGTGTGTGAGTCAAGACACTTTTCCACAGGAACGAGCAATAATTGATACTAAATCAAACTTTCTGAGCAATCAAAAGATTTGGTCGTTTATATCATAAATATTTTCCATATTGTTTTTTAATCCGCTATCCTTGATTCTATGTTTTGATGTATGGAGACCTTCATGTACAACTCTAACTCCGATTTCGCATGTTTTTTATTTGTATTTTATACGTTTTTTAATAATTGAACCTAGATGACAAAATAATCACAGCTGATATAAATAAACATTTTAGTGAGAATGGAAAAAATGTAGATTTTTTTTAGGAAAATTTAGAGATTATTTTATTTGGCATCTCAAAGATTTCCTGGGCGTACTTTCTAAGCCTCCTGAATGAACCTAGATCGAACCATTTCTTTGTTTACTTATTCCAAAAACACTAAACGTACCACGGAACTCTTCCTCCATGGCTCCCGTTTGCGCTTGACCGGATTCTTGTGTATCTCCATGTATCACAACTGTGATGGACTTATCTTATGCTTGTACAAGTTCCAACGAGCACAGTGTAAGGATAGATATGAAAAACCGGCCAAGTGCGAGCCGGACTCGCGCACAAAGGGTTCCGTACCAAAAACTGCAAAAAATCTGATTTTTTGTATGGGAGCCCCCCTTAAATATTATTTTAATTTTAATTTTATTATTTATTTTTAAAGTAAATATTTAATTTAATATTCTGTGAGCATTTCAAGAATTTAGCTGTTACAGTTATTTAAATAGTCCCAAAACTGCAAAAAAAACCATGTTTTTTCTATGGGAGCCCCCCTTAACTATTATTATTATTTTGAT
The DNA here is from genome assembly GCA_005406045.1 of Adoxophyes honmai. NCBI lineage: Eukaryota > Metazoa > Arthropoda > Insecta > Lepidoptera > Tortricidae > Adoxophyes > Adoxophyes honmai. The sequence continues at coordinate 29,673 of BHDV01014669.1, forward strand.
TTTAGTATTTGTTGTTATAGCGGCAACAGAAATACATCATCTGTGAAAATTTCAACTTTCACGCTCTCACGGTTCGTGAGATACAGCCTGGTGACAGACGGACAGACAGACGGACAGACAGACAGACAGCGAAGTCTCAGTAATAGGGTCCCGTTTTTACCCTTTGGGTACGGAACCCTAAAAACTACGGTTACCAGTGAATCATACGATGTCTGAAGAGACTATGGTGTCAATGTCTTCAAAACATCAGCCGTTGAAGATTTATCTCATTTGTATAGAGAATATTCACACGTATATAAAAGCCCGTGTGGTATAGATAACTTCTCCGTTTCTTCCGTGGATGTCGTAAGAAGCGACTAAAGATAGGTTGAGGTTTTAGGCGACAGGCTAGCAACCTGTCACTATAGTATCTGCCAACTCAAAAAGTGAAATAGACATAGTTTTGTCTATATAGCGTTTCGTGCGTTCTGCCTACCCTATTAGGGAATACAAGCATGATGTATGTATGTAAATAAGTATGTAAAAAACAATAAGTAAATACTTAAATTATGTGTTAAATTTCGTGATTTTACTCATTTTTACCACAAACCACGACTTACTAATAATTACTTAACATAAAATTACCTCATCATTTTAAACGAACGCACAAAGTTCAGAGTAACAAAAACATTTTTCTTCCTATCACCGCTTACCTCATTTAGCCTTGAACCGCATGACAAGTTCCAACAAAAAACAAACAAGTCAGTACTTGTTTCTTAGTTACATCAACTTGCCCCATTGCTAACATTATGACCAATTTCTCCCTAAACTTGAGTCACGATCGTCATACATTATAGCCTAATTTATTATTTATATTGTTTATAGTTGAGTACTTAGGCAGTTACTACCTCACGTAGTCATTTGTAAGCTTATCACAATAAAGAAAAGTGGAAATGTACCTAACACGAAATAGACGTTAAAGTAGATTAGACGGCTTTTTAATTTGTAACCCTTCTACATTTCTTCCGTAGATGTCGTAAGAGGCGACTAAGGAAATAGGTTAAGGTATGTTTCAGGTGACAGGATGGCCGGTCACTGATATACCTTTTAACTTGAAACCTAAAAAATATGCTAGAAGTGGCTACGAAACGTGTAATGGTCATGGTTTTGTCTATGTAGCGTTCCGTGTGCTCTGCCTACCCTATTTGGGAATATAAGCGTGATATATGTATGTATGTATGAATGTAAAAACGGTACAATATAGACAAATTGATTGCCTGTCGCCTAAAGAATCCAAACATATATTATTATTTCCTTTCAACATCCATGGCAGAAATGGAGAGGTGTCATCTTAAATCCGACCCCACATTTGAAGGAAACATTATCTTTATAAAATGGCGTAGTTTAAATCATATTAACCAAGGGTTACTCACCTTTAAGAAGAAATAATAATTCTTGTTTACTTTGTATCGTCACTGACCTAATATCAAACATGGGGTGACTGTGATTTACTTCGTTAAAAAGATGCTTTATTTTTACTTTCATGACGAAAGCAAATAAACAAGTAGGTTACTAGAGAGATACGAAATTAATAGTGACAATGACTGTTGCTTTTTGGTTAGCAAATAATAAAAATTGCAAAGGTATTATTTATGAGGGTTTTCCGATCTTTTCAGCCCACGATGCACTCACAAAATTAAATTTTCGACATGGCGCCGTACACTAGTCAGCTATTTGAACAAAATTAGAAGTAAATAGGCTCCTATAACGATAGTAGTTAGATTGAGAGGAACAAAAATGAATGTATGGGGTAAAATGTACGCGGAAAACCAAGTATTTTTTGTGGTTTCGGTAAAGATTCAGAATACCTCTTTTGGTTCGTCTACATATATTAATCTCTTCATACATGTTCGTCGATTTCGGGTACTCTTTGCCTGACCAGTTTCAATAACATTCGCGATTTGGTCACGGAACGTCCGTTTAGGTCTTCCTCTCCCAACGCACCCATACTTATTAAACCTGTAAGATTCCTGTATCCTATAATTCCATATTTATACAATGAAATTGATTTCATTGACCTTAGAGTAGATTTAATTTACCAAACGACATCGTGTCTATTCCCAAAGGGGACAGGCAGAGCAATGAACTTGTTTAACTTGAACCGGTAGCACGTTCCTAAGTCTATTTCAGGGAAATATGGATTTAAGAAAAATAAAAGATGTACAGCCCCTGGAATCGAAGTTGGAACGATTTTAAGTGGTAGGTACTTAAATCTTGCCATGTTAAATACAAGGACTGTATTTGAAAGATAATACGTGGATGGTCATAGTTTTTACTTTGTAACGTTTGGTATGCTCTACCTACCCCTTTTGGGAATACAGGCGTAATGTATGTGATAAGTACACACATCATGCAATCATGCCTGTGTTCCCAAACGGGGTAGGCAGAGCACACAAAACGTGACATGGACAAAACTATGACAATGATGAGTGCACTCTTCGCAGCCACTTCTAGCATAACTTTAGGTTTGAAAACAGATGGAAGAGGTGACAGGTTATTAGCCTGTCGCCCAAAACGTATCTAAACTTATTTCCTTAGACGGCTCCTACGACATCCACGGAAGAAATGAGAGCGTTATTGAATCCCGAAACCACACACGATATACATACTTAATTGCATAGTAATTATACGTGGTTGAGTCATCACCCATCGTATTCTGTTCTCTATACCATGATCAAATTTCTTCAAAAATTTCTAACAAAAGAACTTAAAAGTTTCCAAACCCGGTCAGTGAACTCTCAAAAACACGCAGTAATAAATTCATCAAAATTACAGAGTCTACGAGGTCGTCGGCCGATATCGCTACGCGGCTACGGCTACGGTCGTTGACGTAGACCCTCTACGAAGGCTGTGATTTAAACCGTAGTCTTCCGGTGTTATATAGGTTGTGTTTTTCTTACCCGTGTTTTTCATTTCATTTGATTTGGATCGGATGAGTTGTTGTGTGTGAAGGGTAGGTCATCGATCTCGAAGGGTAGGAAATTTGGAGATATTTTTAGCAATTTTCCTCCAGTATCCAAATTTTTCGGTGTGGTGTGGGGATAGAATAACACCTCTCCATTTCTTCCGTAGTAAGAGGCGACTAAGGAAATAGGTTAAGGTATATTTTAGGGGAGGGGCTAGCATTCTGTCACTGTTATGATGATTGATGATCAGGGGTCGGATTTTTCAAGAAAACTATGGAGTCGATATTAAAATTAAACTTTTAATTCATATTCATACTCATACTCACTAATTTTCTTAGTCTCGTAATGCTTTGCCCCTTGTGCAGGTTAACAGATTAAAAATGTTAATCGAAAATTAATCTTACTGAATAAAATTAAAATATGGAAAAATTTGCCATTATTTACTCGTTTTACAATTGTAATTTTGAAATGGACAATGCACATGCCATACCTTGTCAAGATTTTGAGGCACTCATTCCTGTATCTACAAGCTTTATGGATATTGGAAACTAGATGCACAAAATAAAAGTAATGTTTTATTTTACTTTATTTTTATTTACAATGTAATTTATTTCTACTCATTACGATTTATTATATTTACAAATTAATTTCATTCTTAATTAAATTAATGAGTATGAGTATGGTTTAAAAAATAATTTAATTTTAATATCGACTCCATGGTTTTCTTGCCTCGGATCATGCGATGAAAAATCCGACCCCTGGTTATATTTTAAGCGATAGGCTAGCAACTTGTCGCTGCCCTGCCAACTCAAAACTTAAACAAATATGCTAGAAGTACCCACGTGGCGTGAAATGGTCATGGTTATGTCTATGGAGCTTTTCGTGTGCTCTGCCAACCCCTATATGTATGTATGTATCAAATTTTACTTTAGTTATAGTTATGATAGACAGACTAAATCACGTGATGGCAATGGAATAACAAGATAAATATTGAATTTAAATCGATTACCAATGTAGCATTTTGTAACCAACTAAGACATGTTATTAATAAAAATACGCCAACCGCAAAAAAATATGTGAAAGATTTCGTTCTTTTTTGTTAAAGGAATGATACAAATTTTTTGAATTCAAAAATCCAGTGCCACGTCTAGCAAATTCAGAGTAACCAGTTGGTTAAACGCGATATTGCAGTGACAGGTTGCTAGCCCATCGCCTACAATACACTAACCCTCTCCAAGAGTCGACTCTTACGACACCCACGGGAAGAAAGGCTGAATTTGCTAGACGTGGCACTGGATTTTTGAATTCATGTGCTCTGCCTACCCCTCATGGGAATACAGGCGTGAGAATATGTATGTGTACTATTTTTTTTTGTGATTTTGGTTTCCAATTTAACACGTTCGCGTCCGGTGACACAACGTCTGTGGCCAAAAAATTCTTACTCCTATGCCAGTGACACTTCTGTGACCATGTTGTTCGTACTCCGGACCACGATAATTTCGCCCGGCATAGCTTAAGGGCTCAGTGAAACGCTGCCGGAGCGAACGTGTTAACCCATTAATGGTCAAAATGAAACTAGCAGAGATTCATCAAAAATTTGTTGATTTTATAATTAAAGAGGATACAAGGAATTAGGAAATGAGAAAAAAAAAATTTTTTTTTTTAGGCATTTTTGCGAGTTTTCTCACCTTTTCGGTAGAGTTTGGAGCGACGTTATTGTCGACAAGGTGGAGATTTATTTATTATTATAAAACTGTACCCAATCATATTACATTTAGCGTCAACAATTTAAATTTTTCCCTTAATTTTAAGTGTTCCCAAATTGGCACAGTGACCAAGAATGGGTTAAGTAAATGTTAATCAAAATTACAAACTATCCAATTGCAATTATTAAGAATTGAAACCTTGACTTATTTTCCAACAAACGCTACAAATAAAGAAACCAGTAATTCATATCGTAGAGTATTACAATAAAAAAAAAAGCTTACCAACTCATCATATTACAGACTATTGCAGTTCTAACGCCCCCAAAATCTTACATCCAAAAAGACTTAAGTCCGAAACAAATACCACGCTATTACCTACTTCAGTTCCAAGGGAATAACGTCTAAGTTTGTCTGTGCAGGTTTCAACCCTTAGTTGAACCCCTGATTTTGGGCGCGGGGTTGTTTACCCCGGGGGTCGCCACACGGGGTCGCGACGGGTAATGCACCCAGCCTGGTTTCTTCAGACAGGATAGTAACGAACTTTCCTTTTCTATTAGACAGGGGAGGATTTGGAAGATGGACTTTTTTGAAGGCGTGACTGCTTACATACAATCACGCATTCCCAAATGGGGTAGGGAGAGCACACGAAACGTGACAGTCCAAACCATGATTATGACTATTTCACGCTTAGCAGCCACTTCTAGCATAGTTTTAGGTTTGAAAACAGATGGAAGAGGTAGTTAGTATAGTGGCTTAGCACGGCAACATGCTCTAGTCGCGTCGCGCGCGGGATAGAGTCTACCCGTCACTTTCTGACGTCTCTAGTTAGACAGTGACAGGTATGGTCTATGTCGCGCGTATCTCTACTCGCGCCCTGTCGGGCTAAGGGGACAAGTTGTAATAGACCGACAATAATGGAGGTGTAGGTGACGGCATAAAAGATGAAATCATAATAGTAATGATGAATGTTGGTTTAAAAAAAGTCTCTAATGTCTTCCCTCGGCTTGCGCTAAATTCATGTTGTAAAATTACCTACATAGGTACATACATATCCTCACGCCTGTATTCCCAAGAGGGGTAGGCAGAGCACATGAATTTTAAAATCCAGTGCCACGTTTAGCGATTACAGGGTAACCAGATGGTTAAACGTCATATTGCAGTGACAGGTTGCTAGCCCATCGCCCACAATACACCAACCCTTCCTCAGAGTCCACTCCCACGACACCCATGGGAAGAAATTACCTGTATTATTTAAATCTAAATATCCATATACAAGCACATTGTCAGACCGCCCATACAATCATTCATGTACAGTCGCGAACCGGGATTGTTGAGCCACTTACCAATGTTTGTAACTTGGTCGTGTAATACTAATCCAATAGCTAACATCTAGTCGGTCACATCGGTCATTGATTACACGTTTAAATTGCGAACAGTGGCAAGTGGCTCTACAATCCCGGTTCGCGACTATACAATCTCGCGCTTACAATTGTGCATGTACAGTATGTGCCCCCACTTAACTATCCAGGCAATTCGGTGTTTTGAACGCGCACCACTACTAATACAAAGTTTGTCTAACTATTTTTAGCAAAATCAAAATGAGGTAGTTCATGATATTAATATTTCGCTAAAAATAGTTAGACAAACTTTGTATTAGTAGTGGTGCGCGTTCAAAACACCGAATTGCCTGGATAGGTAAGTGGGGGCACATACTGTACAAGTAGTGTATTCTGATATTAATACTATTTCCAGTAGGTTTTCCAAACTGCAGATCACGACTCGACCCCCAGGGGGTCGTGAAATCTCTTAGGGGGTCGCTCGGCATAAAAGTAAGTAAAAATATATGCATAAAAATTTGTGCGAATTTTTTTGGTATTCCTGTAACAAAGTAACGGAAAGTAAATGATGAATAAAACATGCTACATTATTTAGTGTTACTAAAGTCTATCCATTACTTATTAAAATACAATATAAATGTTTTATTTACCTTTCACGCAATAATTTACGCACCACCTCGTGCCTCAATGAAACAAAGCAACAAAAGTGTACTAACGTCGGCTTAAAAAATAAAAAACTTGGTCCAAATCCTTGCCTGCCGAAGTTTCAAGGCCCAGGCAGCATCCTATCGATCGGACGATGACCCCGCCGTCTGTGTTACCCATGAACGTAACATATGTCATATAATATCCTTCTATACGAATAATTTGGTTTTACCTAAAAAAATCACAAAATGGCAAATCATTCGTACCTACAATCTTTAGACTAGCTTCTGTCGAGATTTTTTTCCTTTGACTAGATTTTCAGCTCACACGCACCTCTCCATTTCTTCCGTGGATATCGTAAGAGGCGACTAAGGAAGGTTTTGGTATGCTTTAGCTAGGCGACAGGCTAGCAACCTGTCACTACTCGTATTATACCCCCTTCATCGGTTTTTAAACCTATAATTATGCCAGAAATGGGTACGATACGTGTAATAGTCGTAGTTTTGTTTATGTCACGTTACATGTGCTCTGTCTACCCTCATCATCATCATCATTAGCCTATATACGTCCCACTGTAGGGCACAGGCCTCCTCTCAGTATGAGAGGGCTTGGGCTATAGTTCCCACGCGGACCTAGTGCGGATTGGGAACTTCACACACAACGTTGAATTACTTCGCTGTGTGTAGGTTTCCTCACGATGTTTTCCTTCACCGAATAGCTCATGATAAATATCAAATTCGATATCGCACATGCATTCCGTAAAATTCAGAGGTGCGAGCCCGAAGTTTGAACCCACGACCCTCTGCTTGAGAGGGCATAGGTCGAACCGCTGGGCTACCACGGCTTTTTAAGGTTTTCCAATTGTTCTCTGTCTACCCTGACAGAGAACAATTGGGAATGATTGTATGTTGTATGTAATGAAAGGTTCACGGGATAGTTAGACCAGCCCAGAAACCTAAAAAGCAATGGAAATTAATATTCGGTCACTTTGATAAGGTCTCCATTCCGCCCACACCCATCCACATATATTTAGATACCACAATCACCATACCAACATAGTATATGTTTATGTGGACGGGTCACCGAACCACGCGGCTTGCCGCCGAGATAAACGGGATTTGTTTTGCTTGGCGATGAAGCAATATGTCTTTTACATACATACATACATAATCTCACGCCTGTATTCCCAAGAAGGGTAGGCAAAGCACATGAATCCAAAAATCCAGTGCCACGTTTAGCAATTGCAGGGTAATCAGATGGTTAAACGTGATATTACAGTGACAGGTTGCTAGCTCGTCGCCCACAATACACTAACCCTTTCCCAGAGTCGACTCTTACGACACCCACGGGAAGAAAGGGGGAGGTGCTATTCTAACCCGGCACCACACGGGGCTTGAAGAAAAAATGTTATTGGACTAAATTTGGAATGATCAAGATTTCACCAAGACTATACATTTTGGAATCTTTTTCATACGATTGGATACTCCGTCCGAAGATGCATTAGCATTTTTCTGACAGAACATCACGTGATTGTGACACGTTGTGTGAAAAAACTGAATCACAAGACTTTTCTCGTATTTATTTATTAGTACACAAGTAAATAACCTGACCGAAACCAAAACACATTTCGTCAACGATTTAGCTACGTATGTTCCTGCTCTGCCTTCCCTGTGTAGGATTGGGATTTTAGACTCTATCACAAGAGCATAAAGGTGAGATTGACGGATGAGAACTTGAATCACGAGCCCCAATAAACACATGAAATCAAACCATTTTGTTTTTATAGCCGTCGCAAATACTTTGGTAGAGTTAGAAACGTTTAGACTTGTACGAGACATTTTTGTTTGAGTTGAGGAAATATTAGGTCGTTACCTATGAAATTGGCGAATTTTCCTTCGTTCTTATAACTATCGCAAGTAGGTACTGTAACATAAAATACATATTTACACGTATAGCTTATTTTTGTACACTTCTAGTATATTTTTTAGGTTATAACGTTGAGAGATACAATTGTGACAGGTTGCTAGCCTGTCGCCTAAAAATACACCTTAACCTAATTCATTAATCGCCTCTTATGACATCCAAGGAAGAGATGGATGACCGGTTAATCTAATACAGCTGGTATAGTTAGACAAAATTAGACAAAAATGAACTCTAAGAAAACAAAAAGGACACCAGAATCTGAAGCAAATTCGTATAAAATGTGACCATATGAATAAGACGATTGAAACGCTCGTAATAGTATACTTACGTAATATTTTTAAGTACTTCGATGATGGGTAATGACTGTTTCACAACATCATACTCAATGCAAGGTACAAAACACATTAACCTTCAATTTAGCCAACCTTCAACAAGATGGGACAATGCTTTACCTTAATTTAACCCTTAAATGCTCGACAAAGAAAATCTTCGTTACGTTAATGTTGTCAATGTTCAGGGATCAATTGCTCCAACTTTACAACCTAATGCAAACAACTGGTTACCTAATAAAAATTATCTTTGAAAATTCATCCAACAAAGGACACAACTACACTACACGTAACACCAAATCACTGATCACAATCTACAATAACAATGGTAAACAAAGATACGTCCTGTCTGTCCGTTGGTGGGTCTTGGTGCAACGGCCGCGCGCCCTTGCACCGCCCGTCCAAGCAGAGCCAACGTTCGCGGCCTGTGTCCATGGTACAGGCGGACACGGCGGTTTGAGATCGTGTCAAATACGATTTGACGTTAGGTTAACAGTAACATATATGGCAATCAATTTGACACGACTTTAGAGAGAGAAAGGGAGATAAATTCGTTCATCGCTAGTATCTGGTAAAAGCACTGCAACTTACTATCTCTCTCTCTCTAAAATTATGCGAAGTTGTATGCGGAATAGTAAAATAAAGACAACTTGTAAAAGTACAAGCACCAGGTTGGTGCTTTTACACAGGTATATGTAACGATCGCGCTCTGGTTGCTGCGGGGTAAGTAGAGATAACAAATCATCATTTGCATAGATAATAGATATTACACCTAGAAAAATATCTTAAGTTTTTATTTTTTAGATTCAATAATATCCTCGATAGAAAAAAGAAGTCGAGAAATAAGCACTTTCCGGGATAACAACTACGGTACTTTCTGGGGTTTTTTTTTTTAATTTTAGACATAAGTAACTTCGCATTTATGACAAGTAGAAGAGCAGTTATCAATGGGGATGACCAAATAGACAAAATATAAATAGTTTGTTTATCCTAAAAATCACCTAACTCTACATTTCAGAGGTCGTGTTTACACTGTCCAATGACGCAACAGCGCAATGGACACGCGCCCTAATCCTGCGCGCGAGTTCGTCAGATCGCGCTGATTTTATCTTAACCAATGCCCACCAATAAGAAGCTAATGTATGCGGGAATGCGCTTAATGCTTTCAGATGCAACGTAATTAGGAACCGAATGTTGATTAATTCTTCCATCATCATCTTGGACATGGACTCGTAACACAGACTAAAACAATATGAGAATGGTGAAAATTTCCTCGTACATAAATACGTACATACATCACGCCTGCGTAACCAAATAGGCAGAGCACACGAATCTATTTCACGCTTCGTTCCAAAAGAGGTATAATAGTGACAGTAGGTTGCTGGCCTGTCGCCTAAAATATATTTACCTTAAAATATTCCTCTCCGCGGAAGAAATGTAGAGGTATTATTCAAAAATTTCCTCATTAATTGAAAATTGATAACATGCTGTTTGAATTCAAGTTTGTTGTCATTTAGTTTTACTTTAGTAAGTTTACAAAAACGTTGTTATGTTATTATCTCTTCCACAACATCTGTATCCAAAATGTTTTCATTTTTGTATCTGTTGTGGCTATGCCCCTACGATTTGCTTTTATCGATTTTCTAAATTTTTTTTATTTTTTATTTAGAATATCGATAAAAGCAATTCGTAGGGGCATAGCCACAACAGATACAAATAAATGTAAAAAAATTGTTTTGCTCTAATGTCATTATTCACGGAGAAAACAGGGGACTACGTTTTTATGGAGAAGTGGTGCGACTCCTATCCTCTTAGGCGCTGCGCAGACGACAGACTTGTGTGCGATCGAGTCTGCGGAGCAATAAAATCTCTGAATGGCTTTTTATTGCTCCGCAGACTCGATCGCACAAAAGTCTGTCGTCTGCGCTGCCCCTTAACAAGGTGCATTTTTTTAATGTCTCAGAAACTATACAAGCAAGTGCATTGTAAATAATATCTCTACCTACTTATTCCCGATTTTATTACAACATTTACGACGATCTATGAATTTAATAAGGTCTTTAAATGCGTCGAGCTACGCACTAAATCCCTGATCTAAACAAGAATCCGGAATAGTTAGGTATCTTAACGATTTTACGAGTTTCCGTGTACATATAATATGTTCTCGTGAAATCCAGTGATACAATATTCAGGGTCGCCATATCTTCTGGGAAGTGGTTTGGAGCGCATCCAAAATGTGACAGTCATTTTCATCACAAATTTACATTCGTGACAACTGACCAGTTGTGGTAAGATTCGTTTTTCGTGAGAGTAAAAACAATTTTTTTTTTAAACGTCACGCCTTTATTTCCATATGGGGCAGGCAGAGCACACAAAACGTTGCATAGACAAAACATTATTAATTTTGGAGTTGTAGACACTTTAAAACAATTTTAGGTTTTAACTGGATGTCTGAGGCGACTATGGAAGAAGTTTAGGTATGCTTTAGGTGATGAGGCTAGCTACCTGTCACTTGAATAAGCATCGAAAATAGTGGTGCTATTGTTTTACGTTTCGTGTCCAAATGATTATTGACCAATAGATTATTGACCTTATAGAACCTCACAGTAAACGTTAATAGGTTCGAAGCGCTCTCCTTTTGGGAAAAGGGATGTGATGTTACAAATGAAGTCTTTTGGATTAATTTCTCTGTTGTTTCTAAAGTTGCTCAATAATAGTTTCTCGGTATTAGATGAGTTGCGTTATTATTAGTCATAACAGGCAAAAACAAATGCTTTTTCCGCTCTCACAGATGAAAGTGTTTGTAAAAAAACAACGTTTTTTCAATAACAAATATTAATAAGTAATTTAGACAGGATAATCTTTTTATAAATTTAAAATTCGGGAATGCAGTAACAAAAAAAATCAATGGGCAGACTAACCTTCATTAAAATATGAAAATTAACACATTTTCTTTGACGTTACCCTTTTTATTTAGCCTGGAAATGCATAAATTTCAATAATTTTCCCAGACACAAAATCGTCACAAAGAACTTGCGAACTGGCCACTTGTAAAAAAACCATAACAAAGGAAACTTACCTCCAATTTTAAGTAAAGTGCATTCAAATAAAGAACCGTCATTCACATGTTTGCGCTGGCCAGTTACAAAACATTGTTCAAAACAACATTATTATAAAGATATTATAACATCGCCTTATTATAATCGAACGCACACACTCGCACACTGTCCTTCCTTACAGGATGTGTCCACACGCCTGCGCTTGTGTGGAGACGACGTAAACACAAATTTCCTGAAACTGCATGTATGTGTGCATGCAGACATTGTACGCATTTAGCCACTCTTTGTGTTCCCTTTTTTCTCTTTAATTTTTTTACTGAACTTAATCATCATTAACAGGACATAAATCGTATTCTGATTCCATTGAAACAGTTATACTTACATTCTAAGCAAAAAAGCTCCTACTTAATGCAGTTGCATGTGTGAGTGCAGACTGCAAGCTTACATTAGTATGCACCGTCTGCGTTTCAATGTGTGCGTGCACCCTTTTCGTCTGAACCAATCGTCGGTACCGCTGCAAAAAAGCACCACAACCTTATTCTAAGCCGTTACGGTTCCAAATGATCTAACTTTGCTAATCCAACGGTAAAACTAACTTTGCCAGTTCTTATTTTGAATCGAATGCTTGCGTGCACCGACACGGGGGCGCTTGCATGTGTTGCGTGCAAGTTGTGTATGTGTTGCGTGCGTGTCGTGCGTGTTGTGTGGGTGTGTGTGTTCACCTTGAAAAGCGCCAGTTCTTTGTGCAATGGGTTATTCGGTTAATGGCACCAAGAAAGTCAATGGCGCGGATGCGAGGTAGCGTCGGCAGATAACGAGTGGAATGCGTTGTTTTATTGCTGACTGTACTGGATGGATTATGTTGAGGATTAGTAATGTAGGTATGATGAGATCATGACTTTGTGTATAAGTGTTGATTACCTAGATATTATGTAGTAAATTGACGTTAAATAACGCGACAGTGGCCTTTTTTATGTTTTTTCAAATAGTTACACAGAAATAGACGAAGTATTCCAAAACAGATTAATATTAAGATTTCATAATGAAAACACTTAACCCTTAGGTGCATGATTTAATTTTTTTTTACGAAAAAAATATATGTGGTTGGGAAATATGGGTGAATGCTTGGAAAAATAGTAAAAAAAATCGTAATTATTTTTTTATATATTTTTTTTTACGAAAACACTTTGTATCATTTTTGATACTCCATGGAGCAAGCACTAAAAAAATATGTTCTAAAATAATTAGTCAATAAAATATAAACTTCAAAAATAGAATTTTAACAATCGCAAAACATTAGCTATAAATGAAATTCATGTTTTTGTGTGTTTATGGGTATATACGGATCTTGTGAACTCGTCTATGGCCTGTTCTCGTTTAATAAAATGAGGATCTGAGGATCTTAGTTAAACCAGGTTTTTCTATAAAATTTAATTCTTCTGCCATACTTGTAGGTTCTTCTGTTGTCTCTTCTTCCTCGAGAATTGTTTGCAGGTCTACGAGTGATTAAGAAAACTCCAGATCATCTCCTTCGGACTCGGCATTGTCTTCCGATATTTTTCCACCTTCTAACTGAATCAACAGTGCTTCTACGTCCTTTTCTAAGACAAACCCTATGTGGTGATGTTGGGCATGTAAATAAGCTTTTATTGACATGCCCACATTACTTGATAAATAATGGTAAAGTATAAAAAACTCAAAAAGTTCTGTAAACCATGCTAGTAGAAAAAGTAAGCGTAGTGCATGGAGTATCATTATTGATACTACAAAAAAAGTCGTCATCGCATGGAGTATCATTTTCGATACCAACTGGAAACTCAAAAAACTATTGTATTAACACAAATCTCACAAAAACTTCTATAATCCCCGATAAATAGAAATACTAACCTTTCTTATACATATTTTTCCGATTGGAAATATCTCATGGTCCGCCAGATAAAAAAAATGAAAACTTGCAATTTTACCTTTTGCAAAAAGTAGCCGCACAATTCAAACTTTTGACACTTAGTATAAAAATGGCTGTACTAGGATTGACAGTTCTTTTTTTTCTTTGAAGTATTTGAGCAAAGGTAACAAAATACTGGTATTAGAAGGTGGCGAGAAAGAATAAAAATATTTTAGAGTGGTGAAAAGACATGGTATCATTTTTGATACCGTATGCACCTAAGGGTTAAAAGTATTTATTTTTAAACACAATGATTTTTTGGTTGAGAAGTGTAGGTGAACAAGATGTGCGTATACAATGAGAAAATAGATTAAACGATTTCTAAGTTCTATTAAAAATAAATTATATCTACTAAAATAAGTACGCATTTATTCCTCTTGTGTTGCTAGAAGGCAAATTTGTCTCATCAAAGTATCAAATCACAAGTTCTTTCCTCTCCATTGGGAAAAAAATAGTCCCATTTTCATTCCTTTTTTCGTACATAAAAAACTCCCACAATATTTAGATAAAAACTTACACTCATTTCCATCTACAAAAAATACTATAACAATCAAATCGACTGTATCAGTTAGTCATAAAAACGATTCACATTAAAATTCAAAACAACGCTATCAGTATAGCGAATGATCTATGAAGATCTATAGATCTGCTGTCCGTACTACGCATGCTCAAAATACCGTCCTGCGCGTTGAGGCAGGTCCGGTACCGTAACATCGGTTAAGTTTAACCGGAGTGTGGATCGCTTGATTACTGCGCGAGGATTTAACTGTGTAAAAGGAGCGTTTTACTATATTTTTGACGCATGTTTTGACGCTTTTTCCGCCATTTTGTATTTCTAGCGTGATACTATTAGTTGTCCTGTCTTAATTGTGAATGTTGGAGACATTTTCCGTATGGTGTCGGATTTAGAATAAAACCTCTCTATTTCTTCCGTGGATGGCGTAAAATTATATTTTAGGCGACATGTAACCTGTCACTGTTATACACTTGCAACTTATAACCTAAAAATATGATAGAATTGGCCTTGAAGTGTGAAATGGTCATGGCATTGTCCATGTAGCGTTTCGTTTATTTATGTAAAATTATAAGAAAGTAGTTTATAACACAAATATAAAGCATTATACAGATATATAATTTTACTGGTATTCTGACACGGTGACAGACATTGGCTATGCATTCAAACAATGTTTATGTCAAACACCATAAGATTGAACTGTCAAAAACACTAAGTCGATAAATTTTTGTTTTAAACCTTAGACCCATTGAAACGTAAAACCCCCAAAGTAAAACACTTTTAATTGACAGGCGTCGCGAAAAACATGCGCAAGATTCGATAAAGCGGGTACTGAACCGATTCCTGGGAAATGCCTATGCTCTTTATAAAGGTGTTTTTGGAGCCTGTGCCAAACTGTACTGCGTAGATGTCATGTTTACGTGAACATCTTTCCAAATAAAAATCTCAAGATAGCTATAAAAATGTTATTTAGTTTCCTCTTACAAAACTCAATTTACCCTATTCGTTCATACCTACGCATACTTCATTGCCTTTTCTTTAATGTAGCCATTTAAAAAAAGGTTTAAAAATGCCGTAAAATGTGATTAAAAAATAACTCTTTATTTTGATCACATAAATGCACAATACATAAGCGTAATATATAGCGAACGCATAGATAACATCATTTTATCATCCGCCATTAACGACCACAGATAATACTGTTTGCAATCCCTCGACACATAATCTGTGTTACGAAAGAAAAACTGGAGCAAGGAGACAAAGAGATATGGCTAAAATGTCAGTGTGGCAACGGCAGAAGTATCCACGCTTTTATTAAAAAAAAACAGCAGCCAGTCAGGAAATACTATTTAATAAACCTTATGTAACAATGTGCAGGGCGTAAAATTATTATTATAAAAATGCTATTGATAATTGAGGTATTGATTTTTGTGATTTTATAAACAGAAAATATGTAATCTGCTGTGAAATTAAAAAAGGAAAACTGTAACATGGCCAACCAGGACGTGCTGCACTGGCCAGTCACAAAAAAAACTGAATTCGCTATTCAAAAATGTCGTCGTGTCTTCCATTCCATGTAATGATTCACGACAGCTTATGAAAACATAGGCGTGGTTGTTGTGTTGTGTTTATATCTAGCCAAACTATTAACATTAGATATTTTTCAACTAGCAATAAAAATTGTTTGTATTATTACTCCCACTTGGTCTGCGACCTATTTCTGCGCAATCGCAGTTCGTCGCGCCGTGTGCGCTTACGCAAATCGCTGCCCTTGCGCTGTCATTGGCCTATTACCTGAACAGTCCATTCTTCCCTGGAATCGATTAGAGACCTATGAATAAACCAAAACACCGCTAAACTGTTATTATTTGAATTATTTTTATCATTATAGGAGATTTAGATATACATTCACTTTTTATTAAACAGAACATATGTTACATTGCTGCCTTTTTTACTGACTGTACTTCTTGCCAACTGTAATTCATTGTCATCCATTCTAGATATGAGCACCAAAATTTAAGTCAGTCAGACCAACCGTTGAAGAGTTCTCTCCATCGGAGACGGTCCCGGCTGGGCCGCAAGAAGTCTGCTGCCAGATACACAAGTGTAAATTTCAGCTCAATAAGGTTCACTCCTGAACATTTTTAGACGTAAAAATATTTCTACCACTTTCTTTCATGAGGTCTCCTGAGCGGAACGTATACCTAAACTTCGGAACAGACCTCCCCTGGCCATACGATTCAACTGTGCATTATTTTGCACAGCCGTTATCTTTATATGACTGTGTGGTGTCGGGTTTAGAATAACACCTCACCATTTCTTCCATAGATGTCTTATGAGACGACTAAAGAACTAAGTTAACATATATTTTAGGCGACAGGCTAGCAACCTGTTGCTATTATACCTGTGGACTTAACTAAAAAATATGCTAGAAGTGCCCAAGCGTCAACACACATCGGTCACATCGGTCATTGATTACACGTCTAAATTGCGAACAGTGGCAAGTGGCTCAACAATCCCTGTTTGTGACTGTATGTGTTACCTTTAAAATCTGTCTTCAAAGCTTGTTGAGGTAAACATGCACAGAACAATGTACAATTGCGAAACAAGTGTATTTTCTTTGTTAAAAGATTACCGGGGATCAGGTCATTCTATATGCAGTTTTTATAGCCGTGCTGGTGATAACATTCAAGGTATGAAGCTTTATTTATTCTTTTGTAGGGAAACAAACCTTGTTGTTTGGCCTTTGAGTTAAGTATACATCAGGTGCAGGGATCAGTGGTACAATTTGATATTACATGGTCATTCAGGTCATGACCAAAATTATTTGAATACAACCGACGTTATAAGGGAGAATGAGACGAATTGGCGCTTTTGATTTGGACAAGAGCGGTGTCCCCTCAGCACACCAAATATGGGATAGGTTATACCTGTCCCTGTCAGACTAGAGGCATTAGAAAATGATAGGTATAGTCTATCTCGCGGGCTATGTTGCCGTGTCAAACCCACAGATTACAGGAAACTAAATACAGAGTCGACAGGCAACCTTTTTGTTTCAAAGCGATATCTGCCAGGCTACGCATTTACTATACGTAAAGTATAGGACAGTTAAAAGAGCGCTCGATTTTCGCTTAACCGATTTAGAGGAAATTCCCGTCAATTTTAAAAATGTTTTCCCGGAAAATTGCAGTTCCCACGGAATAGTCGAAAACGTAGACGTAGACGGAGTTGCAAGCAAATGGCGTATATAAACACTTGTGGCATGCTGTGTCATGTGCTGTAAGCTGTATGTGTAGTAGGTCACTGGATTCCTTACAAAGAGGCCACAACTGTCACAAGCCACTTTGAGCACACGTAGGAGCTTCTTAAGAGTACACAGCAGATCGACTGACACAAAAATGCGCGTCAAGATCTCACGGCTTTTAGTAATAAAAATGCCACAAAATACGTGCTTTGACTATTATTCACAGTGCTCAAAAACATGGCGGTTCGAAAACAGGAAAACTTTTTAAATGTCAGATGCCACTGACCGTACGCCGGCGGTCCATTCATTTTCTTTTTTTAAGTGGCCAGTCTGTGGATTCTCTGTTTCTTGATTTCATGGTATTTTCTTCAAAATACTCTTTAAGTTAGAGAAAACAACGCACTATAATTTGACAGTTAAGTAAGTTAGTAAACACTTTCAGTGTGTCAAGCAAACAGTTTTAGTGACAGTTTTAATATCAATTCGTTTTGAAATGTATCAATTTTGAAGCGATTTTTGATTCCAACTGTCAAATTAAACGCGATTTTGATTTTTGGTGCGTTAGGCAATAGCGCTGCAGTTCTCAAGCTTCGGCTTCAGGACATTTTCAAAAATAGAACACTAGGCCGCGAATTGCATTCTTTTTAGGGTTCCGTACCCAAAGGGTAAAAACGGGACCCTATTACTGAGACTTCGCTGTCTGTCCGTCCGTCCGTCCGTCTGT
>BHDV01014669.1:50334-65149 GCA_005406045.1 Adoxophyes honmai
TCATAAAAACACAGATTAACATAAAATGAAATTATGCTACGGAGTGTCACGCAAAACTGCCTTGCTCGTGGAATGGCCCTTACCTTTTTTTTTATATAAATAGAAAGGATGATAGGTGTACGTATTATTATGTAAGTATCGATTTGATACTCTCAAAAATGTGTTTAACTTAAACGTATCCAAGACTCTCACACTTTCCAAGGCCACTTTTAACAATCAAGAATTAAATTAAAAAAGAGATACTATTGTTTCTGACAGATTGCTTGTCTATAATTTAGAATTCACTTTTATTTCCTGAGTCGCCTCTTACGACATCTACGGAAGAAATTAAAACCCGCCATCATTAGGGAAACCTATAAACCTATCAGTTTATATAGATCTGCATTGAGACGGTTACGCAAAATCCAAAAACAATGCATCGAAACTCTTGCGCATAAAATCAACGCAGTATCGGCGATCTGCAGCAACAAAAGGAAGATGGCGGCCGTCCGTGAACCTGCGCTAAATATACAGAAGCGTCATCCGGCCAGAGATTACTGCGCAGACGCGACGGGAAGTCTGGGAATTGCGAATTAATTGATTAAATTAACATTTGAATAAGTGGCATAATGTAAATAAAATGTATGAATGATAAAATAAATTCACCACTATTTTTTACATACATACATATTCTCACGCCTGTATTCCCATGAGGGGTAGGCAGAGCACATGGATTCAAAAATCCAGTGCCACGTCTAGCAAATTCAGGGTAACCAGATGGTTAAACGTGATATTGCGGTGACAGGTTCCTAGCCCATCGTCCACAATACACTAACCCTTTCCCAGAGTCGACTCTTACGACACCCACGGGAAGAAAAGGGGAGGTGCTATTCTAACCCGGCACCACACTGGTCAAATTATTTAATTAAATAATATACAAATTTGTAGTACAAAACACCGGCCAAGTCCGAGTAAGACATCGTAATAAATATTCGGTACTTTGACCCAGGGATCGTTACCGGTATTACAAAAAACTAAAATATTTCCTTTAATTTGGATTTTTAGCTTGGTATTCCTTGATAGTATTTAGGTAAACCTACAAAAGTACGACATTAAATGAAAAAGTTCAAATAACATACAATAACAACTGAGATACCGAAATTGAATACCGGTATAAATGTATGAAAATAATACCGGTATTCGATCCCTGCTTTGACCTATTCAATTACTTATTCGTTAGGTTAAAATTCGGGTGTTTCAACAGCCGTCATTATTCTCGATACTTTTTTACGGATTATTCGAAACTTATGTCATTATTGTTTCTGCCTACTCGCAATGCTACACAATATTCTTCGCAGCTGCCTTTAAACAATGTGCAGAATCGCGAATAGGATGACACGATAATACATTAAAAGTCGAACATTCCCTTTTTTACTAGATTTCTTAAAAAAAACTGTATCAAATTTATTCTCTATACACTAACTATATGACACTGTTACAATTTCTTAAGAAATCTAGAAAAAGGTGGTTCAAACGCCTGAATATTAAACCAGTCCATATCAAACAAAAGCATAAGTCTGTTTACCGAATTTCATATAACGAATAAATTACACGTGTTGCGTAGGTATCTCAATTGAGACAAACTCAACTTTGCCGTTGTCCTCTTCTAACCACTAGAACACCAACTTCAGAAATAAGCTTGTATTCGCTTAACCTTTATCTGCACATTTTGTATTGCGTATTGTACTCTTTTACTTAAGCATTATGTCAACTTGCTTCCTTGTGTCAATAAACGTTTTTTCTTTCTTTCTTTCTTTCTTTCTTTCTTTCTTTCTTGTATAAAATGTACAGTAAATTTTTGAGTATTCGAATCCTTTTCAAAGAAATGTCGCGTCTCCCCCGTCTACATTGAATCCAGCCGGCTCCAGTCATTCTCCTCCTAAATGAACGATTGTTAAGCCTCAGTGAGTCAACCGGTCTGCCTATTTACTGTCACTCTGTTTCATTCTTGATATTTACTTTCCTTACTTGCTTGAGAGTGGGTAAAGCCATACTCGTCATACTTTTCCATACAGAATTTCGCTACCATTTTACAGATTGTTCGATAATAAAGCCATTATTGTTTTTTGCTTTCACGATTCTGCTTCGGAGAATAACAGAAACAATAATGGCATAAGTTTTGAATAAGCTATTCAAGTGAAATCAAATATCGCAAATAGATTTACTATACACGTCAGATATTGTAGTTCTTTGAACATTTGGCATAAAATTTTTAGTCCCGTGTGATAGAGTTTAAAATAAAACATCTCCATTTGCTCCGTACATGTTGTAAAGACTAAAAACCTGTCAGTAATTAGGTTTCCTTCATCTACTAGCCTTACAACCAAATTCAGACCACACAATACACAGACAAAAGCACGAGTATTTCACTTTGTATAGTAAGTAACTTTTGACACTAACTTTAAAGTTTGATAAAAGAACAATATCGACAGCTAGCTTGTAAAAAAACAAGCCAAGTTAAATATAAACACGTTGCGACTCGCACTCGGTATTGGCCGTTTTAAAATCGTCATACTCGTTTCACAACTAGCAGATTCTAGCAATAAAGGTTTCGAAACCCTTCCCCATCGGTCAACGACCGCCAAGGCCACGATGCCTGTTAATACGCTGCATACAAATTCGAGACTTAATTTAAAACCAAGGTGACGCCTGCATTCAGATCTTCGGATAAGTCTCGTGTGATTAACTTTAAATGTTACTTGATCGACGCTCAGCGGCCATTTTTGAACTTGGCGCTAAAGATGTTTGTGTATCGAACCTATCCTATCGAATGTAGTTCTCAAATGAATAGACCAAGATGGATAAAGATAGATATTAAGTTATTTCAATAACGTTTTATATTTATTTAAAAGCCAATTTGATTGTGAAGGTTCTTGGCTTGGTTTGAACAAAATCTGATTTGTACTGTTTATGGGCCGTTCTCCAGCCGTACGATTTTTCGTGTTCTCAAGTTCAAGTGCTTGTGAAATCTAAATTTTAACAGATAACCTTTTAAAAAAATTACTTTACGTAATTCACACTTTGTTCTACTCAAAATAAGTCTAACAATAGTATATTCTTATTATTAAATGCGCGAAACAAAAATCTAAAGTCAGTGAAGTCCACATTTTCGCCTTGTCCCACCTCCAAAATTTGTTAGTTGATGACATATACTTCGAAAACTAAACGCGGAAACTATAGGTTTTTGTTGTTCACAGCAAGCCAATTACATGATAAATTGAATACTGTTGCCTAAATAATTATTTTTACGTTAGTTTATTTTTAAAGCCACTTTTAAAAAGTGTCCCGAGTTTTGCGTCTTAACCAAATTCGGCCATAAAACACGTCGTACTGCTCAAACGCATACTCCGAGAGACATCCTCGATACGTTCCTAGAAAGAGACTGTCACGCCGCGACGGCCAAACAGTGCGAACCTGTGATTTATTGTGTCGTTGCCGAATCACGAAGGAAAGAAAACAACACGAATTTTTTGTCACGGTTGAAAGTGATTACCATTTTATTTTTTTCTCGCATGTTTTGTTAATATATTTAACTCAGATTATTTTGACATATTAAACAGTGTTATAACTACTTACACAAAAAATATTGAGTTTTTACCAATAACGGTTTTGAAGTAATTAATTAAAAACTAAATTGCTCACGTGATTACCGCACCGGTGATTACCGAAATTTGAGTGATCTCCGCGGTTTCATAGACGCGGTAATAACTAAATTGGTTATTTATTGAGTTATTACTGTAAAACATAGGTTTTAAATAATGCTTCTAATGATTAAGAATATTACTCTGTGCAACACAAAAAAAAATATACCTAATTAAAAAATAATAATTTCACGTTATGTTTTTTTAATCAATGGTTACCAATAATTAAAATTATTATACTATTACTTAAGATGTTTATAATTCAAGGCTATAAATGTATATCATAAAAAGTCTTGTGATATCTATCAATAAACGTGATTTCATGCCAATATTGTTTGCTTGGGTGATTACCGTCTTATATGAAAAAAGAAAATTTAATTATCTCGATAATTATAAGGTTTACAGTGATGCCTCTTTTTGCAAAACGTTTGAAATGTGAAGCATTATACGATTTATTCATAAAAACACACATTAACATAAAATGAAATTATGTCACGGAGTGTCACGCAAAACTGCCTTGCTCGTGGAATGACCCTTATGATATTTAAGGTTGAAAGTAAACTGTCTAGTACCCAAGTTTTTCTGTTGGTTTTAAGTTTCTTTATTGACTGCATTATTGTAAGTCTCTTTGAATCAACGATTATGTTTAAGTAAAAGTTAAATTTAAAATAATACTGTCATATATTTCTACCTGAATAAATACATATCTATATTAATATAATAAAGCTGAAGAGTTTGTTTGTTTGTTTGTTTGAACGCGCTAATCTCAGGAACTACTGGTGCGAATTGAAATTTTTTTTTTGTGTTGGATAGACCATTTATCGAGGAAGGCTTTAGGGTATATAACATCACGCTGCGACCAATAGGACCAAAGAAACAGTGGAAAATGTGGGAAAAACGGGGGAAATTTGTCACTATTCCACGCGGACGGAGTCGCGGGCACAGCTAGTTTCTTTAATAAGCCATCAACGGTATTTATGTCTGTTTAATTGCTTTATTATTTTAAAGTATTTTTTACGTAAAAGTGAGTTTTCATGTGGGCTAGCAACCTGTCACTGCAATATCACGTTTAACCATCTGGTTTCCCTGAAATTGCTAAACGTGGCCCTGGATTTTTGAATTCATGTGCTCTGCCTACCCCTCTTGGGAATACAGGCGTGAGGATATGTATTTATGCATGTATTTTAAGGTATTTATTAAATAACAACATAAGTACAGAAAAAACAATAAAACTTATAAATATCTTACACTAAAAACAAACTTAACTACAACTAAAATTAAATCTAAAACTAATATTAAAGATAAAAAATTTCTCCCAAATCGCCGCCAATAGGGAGGGTGCCCAGAAGGCTGGCAGCATTGCCACGTTGTATGGCAATGCTAATTTTAAGGTTAAAACGAAGACAAATGAAAACGCGTAAAAAAACAGTTGAGGACGACAAAATGTTCTGTTTTTTCTCTATATGCAAAAAAAATCACTTATCCCATTTCTAGCGTTAAATCTTGCTAATAAGGCAATATTGGATAACTGGCTACCCTAAAAAAATGTCATGACACCTCCAGCGAAACCACTTTTGACACGTCACAACCATGACCAAACTACGCGCTATTGATTTGGACAACGATCGGGTTCACCGTTCGAGTCAAGGGCATCAGTCCAAGGACTCCCAAAGTCTTTGCACTCGTAATTTTGATCTCAATTTATGATATGAACGGATTAAAATTAACTGGACGGTTTTATGGGTCGATTAATTTGGAAATTGTGGGTATTTTTCGCAATGCGTTTTAGGGTCGCTCGTTTCTCAAGACATTGCTGTTTGATTGTCACATGTTTCATATCGAGGGCCGCGTCGGGTTTAGAATTACACTTATCCAATTCTTCCGTGGATGTCGTAAGGAAATATAGGTTAATGTCTTAGGCGACATGCTAGCAACATAATTATTACTATTATACCTCTAACGTAAAACCTACAAAATATGGGAAGGGACTTTGTTGTTGTGTTATCTCCATATAAACATACATATAGTGAAAATTAACGGATTACTCACGTTGTATATACCGAGAGTAGCTCGACATGTTTCAGATCAATCCGTGATCCATCATCTGGAGCTACGCGCCACGGCAGCGGACAGACGCGCACTATGAGTGAGTCTCACGGTAGTTTTATGTGTAAACATACATACATCACGCCTGTATTCTCAAATGGGGTAGGCAGAGCACACAAAATACTACATGCATGGTTATTTCGCGTTTTGTGGCCATTTCTAGCATATTCTTAAGTTTTAAATTAGCAGGTGTAACAGGTACTGGTTGCTAGCCTGTCGCCTAAAATTTCCTTCACTACCTCTTACGACATCCACAAAAGAAATGGAGAGCTGCAATCCAATTAACACGTCTTCTACATTCCCAGAATATCCTAGAAAGTCCGTGATTCACCCGCGAGCGATTTCCGCCGCACGCGCCGTTCTAAATTTAAATTCGAACCCCTTTTCGAAAATGGAATAAAATCCGGCGTCGCGGGCGCATCCTCTCATTATTTTAAGATACATCCGACAATGGGACTGAATGGACTGTAGACAAAAAGATACAATGATTTGATTGTTTGTTTTTAATTGTGTTTTAAAAAATGTTTTGATTGTGGAATTTGGTTTTCCAATTACGCTTCAATTAACTTGGCTAAAAGGGTAAGTTGAAATCAGTAATCAATTTTGTTCAGTAGATTTTTTATACGATATTAATATTACTCAACTGTATCCATCATTGTTAATTTTATTGTTACTGCTTTTTTCAATTAACTTCTTGTGTCTTGTGTCTAACTTGTCTACTGTTTAAAATATAAAACAGTAATAATGAAAATATACAAATAATGACTCAAATCTTAAATCGAATTTAACTCCACACGTTCCTTGCATATTTTTAGGTTTTAAGTTCAGTCAGAGGTACTAATAGCGACAAGTTGCTAGCCTGTCGCCTAAAATATACCTTAACCTATTTCCTTAGTTGGCTCTTACGACATTTACGGAAGAAATGGAGAGATTCTATTCTAAGCTCGACACCACACGTTTTGTTACCTTCAAACATTCGAGTGTGCTGTTTCTAATTAGATTCATGGAGAAACTTGGAAATCCTGGCCCATCTTACCTACCTTAGCTTGCCTTACTGAAATAGAGAAAAACATTGCTGACAGCCCCTTAAAAGACTGCAGATTAGGCGCTGCGCAGACGACTGACGTTTGTGCGATCGAGTCTGCGGAGCAATAAAAATTCTGAATGGAAACTGTCAGCGCGCCATTCAGAGATTTTATTGCTCCGCAGACTCGATCGCTAAAAAGTCTGTCGTCTGCGCAGCGCCTTATGCGTGCAACACAGACACGTGTTTCATTCCATTTCAGATTTTCAAATGATTCCAGCCTCATTAAACTTTTATAAGCATTGTACTATGAAATGATAATACCACAGATTTATATCGAAATAGATGACTCAAGTGTATGTACTTCGCGTGCTAAAAGGGATCCAAACGGGAGAGCAATGCTCTTCCTTTGACGCATTTTTATTTAGTTTTGTAACACTTAGATTAGGTTTAACTGCCTAGGGACAGGACAACTTGAATAGCGCGGCGTCACCTATGAATCGGTTCGCTTGGACTGTCAATTCCCGTCACCAAAGCGCTCATGTAACGTTACAGTAGGTAGAGATAAAGTGGCACGCTAGGTTTTCATACAAATGCAGGAACTCGCGGTATCTACGTCGATATAAGTCTGTGGATAATACAGTTTTATTCAGCTTACGCAAGATCTGCTCCCGTGGCCTAACGGTGCAGTCACGTGGATTCCGACCAATGTCTGATGATGAATATTTCACAATGTTAACTGTACTTCGTATATCATTATCACAGAATCATAGTGGGGTAATTTTAGACGGTTCTGTACATTTTCGCCGAATTTTATAGCCAAAAATGGCATCGAAACGTGAAATAGCCATGGTTTATGTAACGTTTCGAACGCTTTGCCTGTTCCATTTGGGAACATAGGATTTTTTTTTGTGTATATTTTATTCGGGAACTGTAAGAACTGTAAGATTGTTTCAAAATCCTTGTACAGGATTGCTAGCTTGTTGCCTAAAATATACCTTGACCTATTTCTTTAGTCGCCTCTTACATCATCTGGGAAATAAATAGAGAGATGTTGTTCGAAACCCGACACCACAATAACAATATTGTTGTTGTGTAAGTACAATTACATATTTATTTTAGAGACGCACACACGGCCCAAAAAGTCAGTATAAGTATTTATATGTATAATTTTAGTCAACAATGAATAGTGTTGTGCAATTAGTGATTCGGTGTTGAATGATTGGGCAAATGCTGCTCAAAGTCATTGTTGTCTCGGCGCTGGCTGCAGCCCAATCACGCAATTACAGCTGGACCTGTTGTTGCACCTTTGTTATTCATTCAAATTTCGAACATCATAGAAACAAATGACGATTTAAACAAAGAAATTATTTAAAACTAGCTGCGCCCGCGACTCCGTCCGCTTGGACTTCGATTTAACTCTGGCTGCTAATAACTCTAATTCTCGTTATTTAAAATTTAGAACACTTGGACGATGTGGTTGGCGGTGCAAACCTATAATGCTGGTACCCAAGTACTTCTTAACAATATTACGAGTATGTATATTTTTCAAGGTTGTTTTAGAAATGTAAGTAAAGTTGCGTTTGTAACTGCATATAAGAAAGCATCAACAATCATGTTTTTTACGAAATTCAGCATTTCATAAAACACACTCACGTAAGCCATTTATAATGCAATTGTACTTTTAGAACTTAAAGTGGTAAGGGTAGTTAACACATTTTTGCCGAGAAATGCTTTGTTATCGACATTCTTCGAGCGTTTTTCGATTATTTCTTAAAGTTCTTGTTTCTCTAAAAGATAACGAAACAACGGTATCAGAATCACAGATTTATATCGAACTAGATGACTCAAGTGTATGTACTTTGCGTGCCAAAATGAAGCCAAAAGGAAGAGCAATGCTCCTCCTTTGACGCGATTTCATTTAGTTTTCTAACACTTAGATTAGGTTTAACTGCCTAGAGGCAGGATAATTTGAATATGACGGCATCAGCTTTGAATGGGTTTCACTCGGACTGTCAATTCCCATCACTAAAGCGCTCATGTGACGATACCTACCGTTGAGAAAAAGTGACACGCTTGGTTTTCATACAAATGCAGGAACTCGCGGTATCTAGTTCGATATAAGTCTGTGATCAGAATATTCACCCATTTTTAAAGTTTCCGAATAAACGCTCGCATAAACGTCCAGTGATGTAATATCCGTCGTTGGTCCCTCTTTACATTTGACTTGACATGAATTTCACTTTCCAACATTAGTCCACTTTCATCCTAGTCTAGCCAATGACCCACAAAAGACGATAAAAATACACGATACAGATAAACAAAATCTTTGTTCTGTATGTGGTTACGTAAAGTTACACAAGCGATACAGTTTTTCGCTAGTTTTATCAGAAAAGTGGGTCACCGTGTTAAGGATTTCTTTATTTGTACATGGCCGAGTTTATATCAACGTATGACAAATAACACAAACTCCTGAGTTAACAGGACGAGGTTTTTTTTAGGGTTCCGTACTCAACGGGTGAAAACGGAATCCTATTATACTAAGACTTCGCTGTCCGTCTGTCTGTCTGTCATCAGGCTGAATCTCAAGAACCGTAAGAGCTAGCCAATTGAAATTTTCACAGATGATGTATTTCTGTTGCCGCTATAACAACAAATAGTAAAATCACAATAACAATAATTAAGGGGGCTCCCATAAAACAATGTTATTTTACTCAGTTTTTGGTACGGAACCCTTCGAGCGCGAGCCCGACTCTCACTTGGCCTGTTTTTAATGAAACGCAAAAGCAATTTCTAGTTTGTGTCTTTATTGTTTGGTTTGTGATTATCATCGTCAAATACACCTTGTAGAATCCTTGTGATAGAAAGAGAATAGGGGCACGACGGGTATACAAAATGTCCATGGCCTAAATGGGCTGTGGAAGAGGTTTGGTAAATAAATAAATAAATATGACTGGACAATATTTTACACCAATCACCTAGTCCCAAACTAGGCAACTTAATGCCTGTTTTATGGGTACTAGCCAACGGATAAACTTACTTATATATAAAGATAAACATCCAAGACTCGAGAGCAAACATACAGTATACTCGTAAATAGTGACAGGTTGCCAGCCTGTCGCCTAAAGCATACCTAAACCTATTTCCTTAGACGCATCTTACGACATCCATGGAAGAAATAGAGAGGTGTTATTCTAGACCCGACACCACACGGCACGGGTATCGTCATTATTTGAACAGTATGTTCACGTTTAACCATCTAATTACCCTGAAATTGCCAAACGTGGCACTGAATTTTTGCCTACCCCTCTTGGGAATACAGGCGTGAGAATATGTATGTAATATGTAATACATATTCTCACGCCTGTATTCTCAAGAGGGGTAGGCAAAAATTCAGTGCCACGTTTAGCAATTTCAGGGTAATTAGATGGTTAAACGTGATATTGCAGTGACAGGTTGCTAGCACATCGCCCACACTGCACTAACCCTTTCCCAGATTCGACTCTTACGACACCCATGGGAAGAAAAGGGGAGGTGCTATTCTAACCCGGTACCACACCGGTAAAATAAAAGAAATAGCACTTCTACATTTTTTATTATATTCTTAATAGCAGAATAATCAAATTTTTGAGCACCTTGTCTTTAAGAAAATTCGTAGAAAAGTCTATAACCCCAAAGTTTTAGATAAAATTTTACTCTCTTTTATATTTCGAACGATGGGCATTTGTTTACAATTTTAAACAGACGCTCAATCACATTGCAAGACAATGTCCTAACTGCAGTTAGTCACTCGGTTTAAACATTTCGCAATCACAAATCCAATGCTCAATTTGCATACTAAATTGCAATCTGTTTACCGAGTCATTGACACACAGTTCTTTGCCTCGGGGCCTGTTTGGTTTAGCGATGTAAACTTTGCAAACTGCCAACTTTGCACAAACAATTATGAGATCAAGGGATAACGTCTGTGTGGACGATGATTGAGATAGTGATGGTGATGAAAGTAAGGAGAAAAGATGATGTTTGTAGGCTAGCGTTTGGGTAAAGAAATCAAAGTGACAGGTTGCTGATCTGTCACCCATAATACACAAACATTCACGCCTGTGTTCCCCAAAGGGGCAGGCAGAGCATACGAAATGTGACATAGACAAAACCATGATTATACTACGCTTCGCAGCTACTTTTCTATAGCATAATTTTAGATTTTAAAACAGATGGAAGAGGTATGTAACGACCGTAGCGTCACCTATCGTCAAGTGGTATAACTTCTTCTTCTTCTTCCACAGATGTCATCAACTGTCAATGTGTCCTGGATCGTGCTGGCGAGGTTTTGAGGATCGGTTGCGTGAATGCTTCTTTTTAAATTTCCTCGGTCCTCAGGCATAACATCTGCCTGGGGAGAGATCTCACTGTTGGAGTCTTTCCTACAGGTATAATAGTGAAGGTTTCTAATAGCCTATGACCTAAAACATACCTAAACCACTTTCTTTGGTCGCCTCTTACGATAATCACGGAAAAAATGGAGAGGTGTTGTTGTTAAAATTTCTACTTTTGTGTAAAAATTGTAGAGTTTGCATAATGCGAATTAATTTAGTAACTATTGATGTCATCATTAAATTATTGTGAAATAACAACCGTTCCCGAGTTTCACCCCGATAGTGCTGAAAACAACACGTCAAACTGTTACGAAATAATTAACATAAATCATGCAACTGGTGCCAAGTCGTTTATCTTTTTAAAAGCACATACTTTACCTATTCCTGTGTGAGGTCGGGGTTAGAATAATACCTTTACTTTTCTTCCGGGGATGTCGTAAGAGGCGACTAAGGAAATAGGTTAAGGTATACATATATTTAGTGTTATACCTGCTAACATGAAACCATAAAAATAAGCTACAAGTGGCAACAAATTTTGTAATAGTCATGGTTTTGTCAATGTAGTATGCAACGGGATAGAATAAAAACACAACAAAATTGATTGGCTGAAATGTTAGTTTTCAATTCCCATCTCTACATCAGGGTTGCAGTTACAATATTTGCGCAGAAAAACGAACCAACTTCTTATTTATTCCTCTTCAGCGAATCCTGGCCACAAATACGCGTCTGACAAATAAATAACATCGTCCTTACCATTTCTGAACGCGTCGTTAAAACTACAAAAGCGCGCCAAAAATAAACGTCAAAAAAAGCAAGATGGCTGCGGCCTCGCCGGCTAGGAAGTGCATGTAATACCAACGAACTCTTCAATGTTACCCAGTTCTGAGGTTCTGCATTCAACGTAATTGTTAACCTTTAAAGGCGATGCGCCATCTTGGATTCGCGTTTTGTTTTGTTTTGGAACTAGTTGCGCAAGAATTTTCTGGGCTCGGTTGAGTATTGAGAACATATCGAGAATAAAACATTCCAATTTTAATTGTAGATAAACTATGTTTAACGTGCATGAAGCTGTGAGTATGTATCTTATTAAACCTGTGCAGAGAAAATGCAGTAGAAAACAAGTGAAGATGCTACTGTCTTCATTATGTTTTTCGATGTGGTAACAAATGTAGTTACATTTGTTTGCGTTTTCAACTCTTAAATATTGTCACAAAGATCGCAGAACTATTGTAGTTTTGTAGTATAAGACAGCAATTTATTTAATTTTAACCGAACGTTACAAACCTTGAACCTGTCTCTTTCAATATTAGATATACCTCTTACCTAGTAACTTGGAACCTAAAATTATAATGAAAGTGACAAGGCGTGAAAAAGCCATGATTTTATCTATAGCGTTTCTTGTGCACACAAATAATGTAGTCACCAAATAAGCAGGTATGTGTGTCTCGGACATATTTTATAGCTCTGCTTGTTTTTATAATCCACATTGTATCTTAATTGATTCAAGGTATTTTTATGCAGTCGTTGACTTGAAAAAGATACAAACAAAATATTCCAGATACCCCTTTTATTATATTAAAGTTTTTATATGTTATTAGCACTGTAAAATAACATTTGCTGACGATAAACATGTCGAGTCGCAGACAATGGGTGAGGTAAATTATTCCGGGATTTTACAAAATGCTCACTGCATTTTAATACAAATTGTTGTTACAATGTTTATATAAGTGTCTACGTATCTACTTTACCTGCTTCCTTTACGCTTTACAATAGGCTAGTTGACTAAAAACTGTTTGGTCCATCAGTTGCATTTTAAATACATTGTACGCGTATTTTTTCTTTTGCTTTGCAAATTATAAAAAAAATCTAGAATTCAGTGCTTGCAAGTTTCGAATAATGTCATTTTTGACTAAGATGCGACGTCACTAGGCTCACTCCTAAAGCTGGATCTATACCTTTGTCGATTTTTAATTATTTGATGAACCAAGTAATACTTTGTACCCTAGCTGTTTTTTATTTTGTAATGGACGGACTAAATAGGATTATTTTATTAACGCCATCGACATCCCTATTGTTATTGGGGTTTCTTGTGTGTGTGCATTCAGCGATCGTTGCTTGTTCCAACAATTATTGAATTTATTAAGTATTTATTACTTTTTTTTCACAGTGACGTTTATTGCCAGAACAACGTCGTGTGTCCGACTCTGGCGTGAAAAGAAGAGAAATTCGTCTCTTTTTTAATACTCTGTGCAAAATAGTATTGTAAAATTGACATGTCTACGACGCATTACGTGTATTTTACTGTAGTAGGTGTACTTGATAATTACTGAAAAAGCGCCTGGTCGACGCAACTGGCGACCAACGGGCTGGCAGCTACTTTTCACAAAGAATCAGCATAGCTGTTCAAAGGGGAAACGCTGCCAACCTTTTGGGCACCATGCCACGGGGGGCCTTTTTAGATTTAATTTAGTTATTTTTATTTTTATTAATAAGTATGTTTAT
This sequence comes from Adoxophyes honmai, assembly GCA_005406045.1. Lineage (NCBI taxonomy): Eukaryota > Metazoa > Arthropoda > Insecta > Lepidoptera > Tortricidae > Adoxophyes > Adoxophyes honmai. Next base: position 64,023 of record BHDV01014669.1, read on the forward strand.
AGTCCGTTCTTTTTAGGTTTTAGATGTAAATAACATATATACATTCTTCATTTAGTAATAAACTTAATTACATAGGTGGATGATAAAATCAGATTTTAAATCAATTCATTAGGTTGCCTACCCTCCTAAAGTTAGCTACCTGTATTACCATCTAAGTACCTATGTACTTACATTCTTAACAGTTAGGGCCGATTTTTCAATCACCAGATAAATTTATCTGTCAGTTAAAATTATTGCTATCCTTTTTTCGCGTCATATAAAAGAAAAGTGACAGTCAACATTTATCAGACAGATATTATGTTTTATCTGGTGATTGAAAAATTAGCTCTTAAAGTAATGATCAGTAATTAGTTTATAAAATACTTAATTAATTATCGTAGAAAGCGGAGCAATTCCCATTTAAATAACTCAGTTTTGAATTAAAAACAACAACATTTTTTTTAAGTTTGTCAAGTTAACCACGTGACGTAGCGTGGTAGCTAAACTAAACTGATTATATTGTTTAATCCTCTCATTTATGACACAAATCTCATCTTAACGGCCTACGACAACCGAAGTATCACCCAGTAAATAATAACATGCTAGTCCAGTATAAAGGCGGGCATTGCGTCTGCGCCGGCTATAACTGTCCGCCGACCTGCCGCAACGCTCAAGGGCGCGCAGTGAACTGCGCAGACGCCGGTCTCATACTAATTGACTTGGTATAGTGTTTATCTACACAATACATGTTACAAAACACAATATTAGCGCTGCAATATTCAAATTTTTATTTATATTTGTTTTTAGATTTTAATATGTAAAATGATGAGGCATTATGACAAGTATCTTTTTGTTACCCGTGTGGTGTCGGGTCTAAAATAACACACTCCATCTCTTCCGTGGATGTCGTAAGAGGCGACTAAGGAAATAGTTTTAGGTATGCGTCGGGCTAGCAACCTGTCACTATTTACCTCTTCCATCTGTTTCCAAACCTAAAATTAAGCTAGAAGTGGCTGCGAAGCGTGAAGTAGTCATGATCATGGTTTTGCCAATGTCACATTTTTGTTCTCTGCCTACCCCATTTGAGAACATAGGCATGATTATATTCTACTATATAAAAATAAGTCGTGTTTTCCTTCCTGACGAAA
>BHDV01014678.1:7610-30901 GCA_005406045.1 Adoxophyes honmai
CCCCCCCCCTCGAAAAGTTCAGGCTCCCATACAACAATCGTGATTTTTTTGTATCCGACTCGCACTTGGCCGTCAAACCCCCCAAAACTAAATCCTGGCTACGCCCGTGAAATGCCAATACTTTAATAGGTACTTTTATTAGCAATATTTTAGCAAAAGACACTTAAGTATTTACGTTTAAGATTTGGTAAGACTTCTTTTTCATCTAAATTTTACAGTTTGGCGGTTCGGAAGCCATCATAACAGCCCTCAGTGACGAGTTCCCTCCAATCGGGCGCCACCGGGAAATCTTCGTGGCCTGCCTCTTCACGCTCTACTTCTTCGTCGGCCTGACTTCTTGCACCAAGGGCGGCTTCTACTTCTTCCAACTGCTGGACCGTTACGCTGCTGGGTACTCCATGCTAGTTGCTGTGTTCTTTGAGGCTATTGCTGTCTCTTGGATCTATGGTGAGTTGGAAGTCTTCGAGTCTGTTTATCTTTTTTTGTTGTAGCATTAGTGTAGTGACTGAACCATAATTCTATCAAGCTTTCAGCCAAGTTAGATTAAGTAAAAATCATGAGCATTTGTGATTTTTGTGTATTGAATTAAATCTCTATTGTCCTGGTACTCCTGCTCTTTTCTACATATGTAATGTCCACGTACAACGTAGGAGTTATACTTACAAGGATCTGTACCTAACATTACTAAGATGTCTCCTGACCTTACAGGCACGGAACGGTTCTGCGAAGACATCCGCGACATGATAGGCTTCCGGCCCGGACTCTACTGGCGCGTCTGCTGGCGTTTCGCCGCTCCTGCCTTCCTGCTCTTCATAACGGTCAGTCCTAGCCACCAGACTGAACCAGATCTTGGTCCAGTATAAGTTTCTTTATACAAATCTCACTTGTATGCATAGTTTACTTTTTGCTCTTAATTACCATGAAGAATCAAAGTAGAAACTTGTTGAGTTTATTTCATCAGATTAGTGTCAGATGACTATTATTGTCATTTGTCATCGTATTTCCACAAAATAATACTACCAATTACCAATTATAATTGGTAAATACTATATCAGTGATCGTCAAAATTTCAAAAAATTCTTCATTCACCTCTCACATCTCATTCCTCTCGACCCCAGGTGTATGGGCTGTTGGATTACGAGCCGCTGCAGTATGAGAACTACGTATACCCCGGATGGGCCAACGCGCTGGGCTGGGCCATCGCTGGCTCCAGCGTCCTCTGCATCCCCACCGTCGCCATCTACAAGCTTGCAACCACCAAGGGCACTTTCTTTGAGGTTTGATACTGATTAGTTTAGATAGGCTCTCGCAGATTCTGTACAATGCGTCTAACAGCGAGCACTTTGATGCTACCATTTAATTTACCACCCATACCGAATTTGAAATTGGAGACAATAGATTTGTAAACTCCTGTCTGGTCGATTTAATATCAATTCTGTTGTAGCTGTAGTACAGTCGATCCAATTGATTTTTTGCAACAAATTTAATAAAAATTTCTTTGTCGAGCGATGCAATGTGACTATGACGTCTACTATAAATATGTTCTTTGTCAGGAATCAATTGATTCGATGATTGAAATATGACTTCAGTCGTGAAAAACAATCCTATTTTCCGGATATGGAAGTAAACAGGTGTACACAATAGACAAACTTAACTCATTCCGAGTGCCCCGCGGGACAAAAACCTTATATACTTGTCAAAGAAAGTTGAAAATAATTGTATCACCTTTTTAGCGTCTCCGTATCCTAACAACACCTTACGCGGATTCCGAAGCAAGTCGCAGCGCTCACAACGGCATGGTCGTGTCGGAGAGCGGCGGCGTCCGCCTCACCTCTACTGTGCACACGCCGACCACACCTCCGGCCACCTCCCCGAGCCTCGCCTCCGGGCCCGGCCCCGGCCTGACGACTGGCCCCGGCCTGGCCACCGGCCCGGCGCTGGTCTGAGCGCAGCTCTCCTTTGACGTCTACTACGTGTAAGACTGCAGGCCGAAACGGCGACTAACTCTTTCTGTAAAATACGGGGTGGTGTCAAATGAATGGACGATAATTAATTTATTAAACTTTCTTGTTTAGGTACTACAGTATTTTTAAATGCGATACATTAGGTTTTTTTATTACAATTGTTAAGTAAAATACAAAAGTCGACTTACAACGATTTTGTCTGGTAGTCACCCGGATTATAACCTAAAGTTGAAGACGTTGAAGTCATGTAGTTATAGTTTATTGCTGTACCTTTCGGTTAATTATCTGATTATTTATTTTTATTTTTGTTTGATTCAGATACCTAGATATTAAGTATGTTTATCTAATTAATGTGCTACATGTTGCATATAGGTAGGTACTCTAGTGAAATATTGTGCTGTGAAAGATGATATTAACGTGAAAATGTTTATGTAGAAATTATTGATTTTATGTATCAAAAAAATGTTTTAGCATTTTAGAAGCTTTATTGCATTGAGTAGGTATCCTTAGAAGATAAGATTAAAAAAAAGTAGTGAATGCTTTGGTATTTTGCCTGACGAATAATATTTTTTGTATCGTTAATCAAGGCACAAATTAAATAATTTCAGCTTTAATTTATCAGATAAGAGTGAAAATATTAAACATTTTACGTATTTAAGTGTAGATAGAATGAAACAAAGGAATAATACCATTTCTAGAGAACTGTAAATAATACCTCATTCGAGGTAGGTAAGCGTGTGACAAGAGTTTTATGAAAGTTTATTCAATGTAAATAAGTAGCTGCTTAAATTAGAGAGAATAATCAAAATGTAATTCTAAATTCTCTCTAAGGCAGCGGACTTGACGCCAGCAAGCAGCGTGGCGAGCGAAGCTGAGTCGCTGGCGTTTAGTCTGCGGCCTTGTAATATGTATATCACATGTTTTATTAATCTAATTAGATGTACAACAGAATAATTCAGCAAACCGTCGATGTGTTAGCAGTAGTTAATTTTATAAACAGATTGTTATATAGTAAAAGCATAAAGGTTGAAGCTGGAACAAATACATGTACTAAATAACACAGAGTCCCCATTGCAGTGTGCGTAGGTACCTAATAGATAGTTGACTTCCGATTACTTTGTATTGCGGTGGTTTTGTGAATCATTAAAGTGATTTATTTCCCTGTTATTACTGGCTTAAGGATGAAATCCTAATCTGCTCTGGCACTTAAAAAAGAGGCAAATGTGTCAAAAACTTTATCGTTGCAGTTTGTAACACATTTTTTCCTTATTACTGCAAAATAGAATAGTAGTACATAAGGATTGTACATTTAACCGAGAAACGTGTATTGATGCATTAATATTTAGATATAATATTTAAGTATTAGCGACGTAGATATACCTACCTACCTAGATAGTTAGAATGTTAATCAAAATATTTAACAACAATAAGTAATAACGTTTTTTTAGATATTAGAAAGTAGTTAAACATTGGCACAGCTGATTTGAATACTTTTTGAATATTCATAGGCAATAATAATAATTCTTGATGACTCATTATTTACTATTTCGAAGCTTATTATAATAAATACCAAAGAGTTTAGTTTTTAATTATAAGATTAAACATACATTTTACGAAAAAAGTAGTTAAGTTGCCTACTCTATTATTTAAGTTCAATACTTAGCAGCTTTTCTTTCAGACATTATTACCTATACCTATGTTAACACGGGTAAAAGCTAAATTTGTTTGTATTTTTAAGGTAGTTATTAAGAACGAAAAACATGCTGTGTAGATAATAGAAACAGTAGACTTATTAAATTATAAATTGGTGTGATAAAAGAGTTCATATACCCACGTATAAGATACTGAAATATTAGCATTGAACGTGTTAAGTAGCTTATAATTGTAGTACATCTTTATGGTTGTATTTTTGTCGTAAATAGTTAATAAGGGAGGGTTTAAGAATCCAGTCTAGCGAACGTAAAAGAACGTATTTCCATGCAAAGGTCTAGGCACTTAGGTCTTGTTACATCGACAGGACTGCTTTTGGCAAGGTCAATCAATCAAGCAAAGCGTAGTGGGTAAAGCATGGTACTGAACGACTTAGAGAATTGTTCACTCAGGTTGGCTGAATTCCGACTATTTAATGGAAATTACTACGCTACGTTAGCCTTGTATGTATGTTATAGAAGCAATATTTTATCAATCTTAATGTCGTATAGTTTGATGTTGTGTAAAGGTGCTCCATTTTTAAATGACATTTATTATTTTTAACGCCTTCGATTTTCTAGTTACTATTCCTCACTCCGTCCTGGGCAATGCGGACTGTTGAATAGTGCAATTTTATGATATTTCCAAATATATGTTAATGTTTCTTGTATTTAATTAAGTGTGTCTAGGAGTGATTTGATAATGGGAGAGGGCGAAACGCGCTCCACACTTGCTTCACAAACAAGAAACAATTTATCGTCCTAACCGCATTTGGACTCATTTTTTGACGTAAATACCAGCCATCATTTTACCTAATGGAATTTATGTTTTATTTACTGGTTTGAAATATAAGTTCACTGATTTTTGTTACGGTTTCTTTAACGCAAATAAGTAGGTATACCTAGGTAGGTATTTCTTTTATCCAACATTTTTTTAATCAGTTCTGTTGTAGACTCAGCTTTATTACTTAACTTAACCTGTCAAATTTAAGCACGATACTTTGTTCCTTGCTTCATTTTATCGATGTTTAACGTTATAGCCTTTATTATAGTTGATTGATAGTTTACATGATACTTATCTGATATTACAGAACTTGTAGAGTATTATATTCATCAATATTTACGTAGAAATTGTGTAGATTATTACGACAAAATAATCTATATTAGAATTAGTTGAAAGTTTTTGATGTTAGACTAGTAACGTAGGCGCTTTGCGTATGTAAGTCTGTAGGTATGTGTTATCGTATAGCTGTTGATGTTATTCCGCTGATCCGTAGTCATACCAGCCATTATGACTATTGATCGTTAGAATAAATCTGTTTATACTTACTGTACACTGTTTTTTTATTCATAACACCTATATCCCTGTAGCGCCCCAGCGCCCCATGCGTCGAATAGCCGAACTAAACGACCTTACATTGCGATAACCAAGTTTCGACGGACGGTTGCATAAATACGACTTCCAACTTCCTCTGTGGACTTCGTCTCCAGACATAACATCTGCCCGGAACGAGATCTCTATTGGAATCTTTCCCACATTCCTATAAAACATACAATGTAAAGATAAAAAAATACCTACGTCCAATAGCTCTCAGGCCCCACTTAAGTTCCCACGCAGGACCAGTGTGGACAAGAAACGTCTCACACAGCCTCGAATGATTAAACTTCTTCCCTTTGTGCAAGTTTCCTGGCGGTGTTTTCTTCAACCGAATTGCTCGTGTGGTTAAATGAGTCGGTTTAAAAAAAAAAACGATCTAGCTACCTAATAAGAAGTCGGTTAAAAGAGAAATAAGATCGCTTCCATGAGCAGATACGAATTCGTAAAAACGAAATATCCTGCTCGTCTACGAAATGTATGTTTTACTATCGTAACATAGATCAATCAATAAGTTTTGTTTTAATTTAAAACCTTAAGCTACTTTTTGAAAACGACTAAAATGGCAGTTTCGATTTAGTTTTAGTTCTTAAAATCCGGAGCAATCGGACAAACCAAAAGCCCATAACCCATAACCTTCTGCATGAGAGGTCTTAGGTCAGGTGACAACCCAAATATTGTAAATTTTCCAATGCTTAGCACTAAGTATTTTCAAAAATGTACGCCTTAAATCATTTTGTTTCCTTTTTTGTTATGAAATTAGGATATTTTTTAACTCTAGGCCTAAAAGTAATAAAGACAACAAAATTGATCTAAGTATTCGTTTTTAAGTGATAATGTTTTCACAGGAATGGTTTTAAAAAATCGAAAAAATATTTAAACTCCGTTTATCATTAATCGATTTTAATCGATTAAAAATGTGCATTTGAATTTTGTACTTTGTCATACGAGGTAATTTTATTCTAAAAAAATAATTAAAAGGTATTTCTTCGCCATTACTGCTTGTGAAACTAACAAATTGAAAATAATTGGGTAATATTACTAACCTGAAAACAGTCACCTTAAACGTACAACTGGAGTTAAGTTAGTTAACTGTTTAAAAAACATCTCTGAAGAAAGTTACATGACATTGACACTGACAACTTCTCTGACAGTAGTGACAGGCGCTTGCTTTGAGGTTGCTCGCTAGTCCATCCTAATCGTTTCGAATTGATTTTCTGACTAAATACGAGAACAATCGCCATGGAACAGAAAAGTGACGACAAATCTGCCGAGAAAACCATTTTCGATGCCATCGCTCAAGGAGACTTGGATTTGTTCAAGACTATCCTAGCTCAACATAAAGGCAACGTCGATTTCTTTGACGAAAATGGCATGACCGCACTACAACACGCCGCTTATAAGGGTAACAAGGATATGGTGCAATTGCTACTCGATAGGGTGAGTAATATAAATAGCCTATTAACTTTCCAATCATCTATGAAACTTGTAATGTATTGTAGTCGTACTGTCGTATTTTAATTGAACTTTCCTTGTGTATTGCAGGGAGCTGATGTTAACTCCGGAAAACATGAGTACAACTACACTGCGCTGCACTTTGGCGCCTTATCCGGGAACTCTGACGTGTGCAAGCTGCTGCTGGACGCGGGCGCCAAGCCCACTGCCACCAACTCTGTGGGGCGCACGGCGTCGCAAATGGCAGCCTTCGTCGGCAACCACCACACCGTCGCCACCATCAACAACTTCCTGCCTCGCGATGAGGTCTCCTACTATGCTGTGCCTCAAGGGCAACAGTCTGAAGCCTACTTACCATCTTTCTTAGTTGACCCACTGCACAAGTTTGTGCTCGGGGTCAACATCCACCCTGTTAGACTAGCACTCAATCTGCAGCATATCCCTGGCCTACTGGAAAATGCTGATAAGATTAGCAAAGTCCTTGAGATGCTGTGCAAAAAGGAAATGACTAGAGGAAGTGACACAAATGAAGTCATGGCATTCAAGTATCATTATCTCTCATACATCGTCCGAGAGATTCACAATATCCGAGACAAGCAGAAACCATCAACAGATGAGAAGAAACACGACATTGTTGAAGTTTTTGCTAAGAAACTTTTAAAGCCTGGCCGAGATGGAGTTTCCCTGGACTTAATGGATACTTTCCTAAAAGATTGTGTCAGAGAGTTCCCTTATAGGGAATGTACCACTTTCCACCAAATGGTGTCCTCTTTGACGAGCAAAGACCCCCCTCCTGCATTGTCAGTCATAAATTGTACCATAAACGGTCAACGAGGCTTTGTTGATGCCATACCTTACTGCAGCACTTGTGGGGAGGAAAAACCCGCAAAGAAATGTTCCAAGTGCAAATCAGTGCAGTACTGTGACCGAGAATGCCAACGTCTCCACTGGTTTATTCACAAAAAGGCTTGTAACAGGGAATCCAGTGCACCCACACCTGCTTCCAACGCAAAAGCAAACATTGACGCAGGAGAGCTCAGTGCAGAGCTTAAAAACCTAATGGCCGGATAAAGTGAACAATAGCTGTAGCAAATTAATGTATGCACCAAGTCAAGTGATTCCAATTGATCAATAAATGTACTTTCAACTGTTAGGTAAAGAGTAAAAACTACTTCCCTTACAATTAATACATACATAAACTAAGCTTACACTTTGTTGTATCTAAATGTTTCTGAAAGTGATGTGTGGTTAATTAAAATTGATTTTGATTATCATTTTTGCGTTTTGGTTAATTATTTATAGAGATTATACAAGTAACCCTTAAATCATTAGGTTACCACAATGAAGAAGTCAATAAAATCTGAAGCATCGAAACATTGGTTTGGCATGAACAGGCAAAATTCCCGCCAACGCCACCTATACGCAATTCACGTAACTTTAACGCACGCTGTCTTTCCCACTGCTAGGAAGGTGGGGCGAAAAAGCGAAGTATTTTGTTTCTGTCGCTTACTAGTAGATGGCGTTAAAGGTGTATGAACGTGAAATTTTGAACGTAGGAGACCGTCGTACTTTCCATACCTACCCACTAAGCCACAACTTACTCATGGCCCTCATGGGAGTCACCCGCACTAGGCTAAGGCTGTCGTGAAAAATGAAATGTCCTGATAAAAATCCTAACACCACTAACTGTCATTCCTTGTATTATTTCCTTGGAAGAAGTTATATTGATTTGTTTGGTCGATTAGGTACTTACTGCTCACCTACATTGATCATTTAATCTACTCTGACCCATATTAATCTTCGCAAATGAAGGGTCAAAAGTCCTAACATGTCGGGTAAAATCCTGTGGTATGGTAACCCTACCCCGCACCTGCATCGTACTGACTCGCCGAAACAGCTATAATTTCAACATTTTAACCATTTGTAATCCTTATAAATAATATTGTCTACCTACCTAATATACAAAGGTATATTTACTCTATTATTTATTATTCTAGGTACCTATACAGGTTTATTTTGGGGTAGTGATCCCAGCCATTTTTTTCGACTCCGGAAACGATTGCGATAGGTTATTAGCATACCTATATTTGAACTGAAACAGAGATGGTTCGTTATTTAGGGTAAAACTAAAATAGCCGCCCCACTTTTTGAAATTATTTTATATCTCTGACTGTAAATACTTTGGTTTATTATTTTCAAATTTAATAAAAGTAATCAACGTTATCTTTGATATTTCCAGAGTTAGATATTGGCAATTTTTGCAGACCTCTAAATTTGGGACAACTATTCCATATAGGGAATGCCAACATAATCAACTTAGTTGTAGTCGGTAAATAAACAAAATAAAATGTCTTTCATTCGCGAAAGTAAATTAATCCACGTTTTACCCTACACTATACATGTTTAAATTAATAAACTTTTAATTACTGACCTTTCAAATTACTTACAATCTCTTTGAAAAGTAACTGGCTGATTAGAATACTTTTGACAATTTGTGAGTAATAATTAATAATGACATTGTAAGCCAAAATAAATAAACGTCGCAAAGCTTTAAAATTCAGCAGAGTGACCATGATTAAAATTATCCCATTCTTTTAATTATTTACTGTACCTACTGACTAAAATAAGTTGCAGGTGTACTGTTAGTCCCAACCTATCATGACATGATTCTTAGAAGAAATTAAGTTAAATTCTTCTTTGTTTCTTCACGACCCCTAAATCACCCACTTTATGGATTTGTGTGAACATTCCTTCACTACGACAACTCCGTAGTTCGCACGGAAGCGTTGGCAAAGTCAAATATAATTATCCTGGATCGTTCAGAATCGGTGGTTCCCGGATTTAGGGTTGCAATGTGGAAAATTAAATGTTCTGATAAAATTCCTGGCATGACCCTAAAACTAAACTGCTCTTGATGTGTTTCTTTGGAGGGGGAGGGGTGTTTCTTTTATTAAAACTGTGCAATCTTTTCAAGCATTGACTGATAAGTACGTTCTGCATGATCGTTTTGAACACACTACACGTACTGTTGTGTTATTCTGTAACACGACACAAAGCGGACAGCGTTGAACGCAACGTCGAGGTGTTAAGTTTTGTTGTAACCTAATTATGGAAAATTTTACAGTTCGACGCTGCGCCCGTGTAGTCGACAAAAGTGTAGTGAGTTACAGTCCCCGGCAAGTTAGATGGCTAGATTTTTTGCAGTGCGTTCGCGCATCGCTTTTACCTAGAAAAATCTTACCGGGACTAAGTACATCTAAGTACTAAGTACCTACATTACAGAATAATAGTGCACGGGGATCGGGGCGGGAGGGTCGTTTCATAAAATATTTATTTCAGTGATTTAAATAAAAGAAAAAGTTTCTTAAATTATAAAAATGTATTTTCTATAGGAAATCTACAAATATATAAGTAGAACATTTATAATAGAATCTCTAAATTATGTACAAATTATATCTAAAAATTTACGAGTAAATTTATGGTCACATTTTTAACAAAATATTGGTACTCACCAAAAATACAATTTCATTAATATAAAATTGCCAGTTCGCTGTACAAAAGTAAAGCCTGATATAATTAGGCACATTATTACACAATGTAACGTTTTTTTTGGAAAATACCTACTTACTTTTAGTTATGTTTCAGTCAAACATGATAATGAAATGAAACTTCGATTTAATACTTTTTCGTGCGGCACTTGTTTAAGTGTAAGTCTATGTACTTAAGTAGGTACATATACTTAGGTAAACGCTACTTATTAGGTACTTTGTTTCAAAGTTTCAAACGAAATTTGATGCGACGCAAAAGCTTATAAATTACGTAAGTATAAATAATTATTTATACAAAGGCACTGTTATCACAATAAAATATATGTATCTCAATATAAATCTACGAGGTATCTGTACTCACATTATAATAAAGTTATAAACGCTATTTACATCCGTAAGTATCTATTGCGAGTAATGCCCGTCGAGCTTAGCCTTTGGTGCTCTATGCCTAGCAAACAATTCGAAATAGGAAAGACAGTAAAAATAGCAAAGAAGAAATAGCGAGAGTGAAAAGAAACAGAAGAATAATTTCTTTGTTCGGAGGTAACAACTACAGAACTATTCTAACAGTAAATGTATTTCACCATATCCACAAGGGTGCTTCGGAATAATAAAAAAGAAAAGTTAAAATTAAAGTTAAAAGAAGACAATAAGGACACTTGAAAAATTAAAGAAAATTATTGATCTGGATTGATTTGACATTCTTTGTTGGGATTTGTAATAAATCACATGTGCTTTCGTCTTTAATTTCCTTGTTTAGTTTCAGTTCACTTTAATAGATGAAATTATCATTAGATACCTAAATAAACCCACCAAATTTGAATTTCTCATAGTTACTCAAATACTGAGTCTGGCTAGAAAATATAAAAAACACAAATTTATAGCATCATTAATTTAGACATAGGCAAGGCACCTAGATAATTGTATTACTAAACTAAAATTTAACTAATGTCAATGTACAATTCAATATACAAACAGATCGATTGTGGTGGCTCCATCATAGTCGGCAAGCCTTCTAAAACTTCTATAATCCAATACTATTTAGACACTTAAAATCTTTAGCTAACAAATCATCCTTCGCCCAAGAGCGCGCTTATGGTGAAACTTTTGACTCGGCGGCACACCGCGGGCGCCGGGCGCGGGGGGGAGGGCGCCGCGGGCGGGGGCGGGGGCAGCGCGGGCGCCCACCCGAACCCTGCCATGGGCCCGGGCCAGAGCCCTAAAGGCATTGGCATGTGCAAAGGACTCAAGTACTGAAGCTCAGGAGGATAATTCATCAGCGGAGGCGGCGTCACGTTTTCAGGCGGGGCCACCAGCGGCACCGGCGAGTCGACCAGCGGAGGCGATCGTGGCGACGAAGACCGTAAACTACCCTCGGAGCAAGAGGACGCGGCGTCGGAACACGACCGTTTCGGCTCTGGCGATTCCGTGGACTCTGTGTTGTCGGAGTCGATGTTTTTTCTCTTGCATTTGGACTGGCCGCACGCGCGGAAGCCTTTCGCGAAGGGGTTGTTGTCTATCTTCAGCTTTGTGATGCGGTCGTTCTGTGGACAAAGATATAACAAATTATGTCTAATGTTATGGGATGTAAAGAAGGATCTAGAGAAAAATTATGCCTTCCCCTTAATAAACAAACAATGTTGTTAGGGGGTTACTTCTCTGGCTCACTTTATCGTCACACATTTTATTTACATACAGTTACAGACAGGCAGAGCACAATCCACGAATATTTGTCAATTTTAAGTTAAGGTATACCTAATAGTGACAGGTTGCTAGACTATCGCCTAAAATGCACCTACTTGAAACTATTTCCTACTCGTCTCTTACGACTACCAGGTAAGAAATGGAGATGTCTTTTTCAAACCCAATAGGTACGAATGGTACGATACGGCAACGAATAAGTATTTGTAAATACGTGCAACAACAACAATAACAAGTGGGTACGTTAAAATGAAATAAAACTTTAAGTGTGTCACATAAATATTAGCTTCTTGTTGCCTATTAGCGGTGAACTAAGAACTGCAGAATGCAATAATGCAATGTCTATATATCAACCCAATTCATTACCATTACGCTAAGAGGCCATAATTAGAGAAAGTTACAGCTAAATTCGATTAAACGGTGTCGTTATTAGCGTCTACTGAACTCTAATATCCGCTTAACCTCATTAACCTGGACGACCTAGAAAAATTAATACCAAATTGAATTAGAACCTTTCTCAGACGGACGCTAAATCAATATATTGTACTGGTTAATTAAAAGAAACATTATGGTTCTTTGAAATTTTCATCTTCCCTCTATTAGGTATGAAGCGAGCCTCTCCTTTATTAATGTTAAATTTCAACTTGCGAGTTTCTACATTCTAATGTTTGAGCTATTCTGTGGTGTTAGGCTTAGTATTTAACACCTCCATTTTTTCCGTGGATGTCGCAAAAGGTGACTAATTAGCAATTGGGCAATGTAGAGTCAATATAGTCCCCTTAAGAGTAAATGAACCTTTGGGATTACAACCGTGAAGTTTATGTTATGTAACGTTTATGTTCTAACTATGTATTATTTTTGCGATTCCCTGCAATGTCGGGTTAGAATAACATCCCTCCATTTCTTTCGTGGTAGTCGTAAGAGGTGACTAAGGAAATAGATTTAGATAAATATTCAGCAACCTGTCATTAGTAGGTAGGTATGCCTCTTTCGTCTGTTATTTATTAAACCTAAGATTATGGTAGAAGTGGCTGCAAGACGTGAAATAGACGAAATTTAGCCTGTCACATTTTGTGTTCTCTGCCTAGCTCATTCGGGAACATATATGAAAACAAAATGCCGTGCTACGATGGCTGATGGCAGCGGCTAAAGTTTGTCGATTTGATGCACGGAAACTTCTTATCTCGTTCGAGAATGCAATTTAAACATCCGTTTCCGCATACATCCCTAATAGCTTGTAAGGGATAATTGTCACATGTGGCGTGGCGTGGCGTGGCGACAGGCCAATTAGTGCCGGCGCCGGCGCCGCGGACCAACCACGCGCTGCGAGGAACCTGATACTCGGAAGCTACCTTGACAAGTTCGCGTGACGCTTGGTAGAACCTTACGGATGTAGTTAGGTACCATCGCGAGCCAAGATTGTTGAGCCACTTACCTATGTTTGTAACTTCATCGTATAATACTAATCCAATAGCTAACATCTAGTCGATCACATCCGTCATTGATTACACGTCTAAATTGCGAATAGTGGCAAGTGGCTCAAATATCCCGGTTTAGACTGCGATTGCTTTGGGTAAATTACTAGCGCCACTACAGTACACGTATTGGTTACTATCTGCTCTCATTTTAGGCTTTAGTTTGCAGAGACACAACTGTTTGCTCATCATCTTTTTAAGGTCGCGGGTGAGCAAAACTATTGTGTTGTATCAACCTGCTAAACATTCAATTTCCTTGACTTAACACACACAGCTGCCGATTTAGTGACGGTATTTACCATTCAAATCTGCGAAACTTATCTTTTAGCCCGAACCCACCAAAACCCTCCAACAAGTGCGAGCTTTTAGCCGCCAGTTATCTAGCAAAATCCTGACCACAAACAGTCATCGCGATATGCGAAAGTCACTTGTAAATGATGTTTACCGGGCTTGATAACCCGGCGCCGGCTGCGATAAGGGAACACCCGGCAAGGTAAAAAAGAGTGCTAAAAGCTCCGAGCAGTGCTTCTAAAGTGTGCTTCTCAAGTTGGGCGATTAGCGGGTGCGCCGGCGCCGCCCCCGGCCCGCCCTGTCGCCCGTGACGTCACGCCACAACCCCGCAACACTTTTTGCGTGGCCACCAACTCATATTGGCGACTGTCGCCAGTTTTTTAGTTGTATAATTAGGATCTCGCTAAACATGCACTGTTTAAATAAATTAACAAGGGTCCAGACGGACCAGATTACCTTTTAAGCATTTACTTTTATTGTGTTGGTATAGTCGGCTACTTGACCTCTATTGAATTTGCATGATTTCAAAAAATACATTCCATTACTTTCGTTTAACAAGATTACGGAATCGCTCTACAAATTTGACCATTTATCGCAATGTATCGTCATAATAATAGTAAGTAAATCATCAATGGCCTCATTCGTCTGTAAAAGACACTTTAAGTCGTGTCTGATAGGCACTTCTTATTAGCAGTAGGTAATCTAAGAATGAAATACCTACTCGTAAGTTGACACTTAAGAGTAGTAAGAATGTTTTAAGTCAAATTCAAATGTTAGTTTAATAGGTACTGTTAAACATGGTAAACTGTAAGACACGGTTAAAATGGTTTATGACGAATTATTCCGAAAATGCAGTTCTAAAAAATTTAAAAGGTTTTTAGGTCTCAAACTAGTGGGTACCGTGTAGTGGGATGGCGGAAGGACCTGAATATGTTTTTCAGTAACTGTCTCTAGGCCGCTCGACATCAGGAGGAATGAACAACACGGAGAGAGGCTTTTGCCCAGCAGTGGGTTAGGAACCCAGATGCTAATATTTACTTTGATATAACATTTTTTCGTTTCGTGTGCTCTTCCTACCCCATTTAGGAATGCAGGCGTGACATATGTATTTATGTAACATTTTCAATCACCGAAACGCTACTTCACTCATCAAAAGTAGCCTATTGAAGCGGCATGCCACCTAGTTACGCTCGTCGTCGGCTCCTACAAAAGACAGTTTCTAATTCGTTGGTAATTCGCAACAATGGTCCGGCCGGCGGGCGTCCGCCTGTCCGGGGCTAATGCGCAACGATACCGGCGCATTGTCCGGCCCGTTACCGGATAATCCCACAAAGTCGCCGATGTAAACGGACCTTCGCGCCTCGCTGCAGTCAGCATGAAAGGCGCCGCGGGCGCAAAGACGCCGCGACCTAATTATACTTATTTATTATACCCGGGATTATGCAAGCGCTGCGCCCGCGCCATTGTGCTCAAAACAAACAGCGGGGGGCTACTGTAACGGCGTCTGTACATCTAACTAAGTATGTTTATAATTGAAGTATCGGATAAATCGGATTATGGATGCGACCGCATGATGGTGAACTGTTATGCTAATATTATGAAGTTATTAGGTAAAATTCTCACCGATAATTGAATTAATTTACATTGGAGACAAGTTTGTTGCCGCACCGGGCCCTTTATAATAATTTATGTACTTAAGTGTTTATAAAAGAAAAATATCTAAAAGCGAAAGTTGTATCCTTATATTATAATTAGACCACCGAGAGTGAACGGTATTGTCAAAGTCCTCCAAGCGATTGCTATTCAAAAAGCGGTACCATATCCCGTAATAGTTCTCAGAAAAATAACTGACCCTACACCAGACGTATTTTAGTTCCAACACAAAACGGCATGACAAAGTGAAGCGAAACAGTTGAAAAGTAAATTAGCTGTCTTTTGTTTTCCTAAGTATACAATGACCACTCGAGTCGCAATCGGCACCACGTTTTTATCTGCGTTTTTTTTCTGGCACCACAGTAAAAGCATTGGCGCCTTCGATCGAAAAAAATCGGTCATAAGTGCGAATCATCGCTTGTTCCAGGAATTTGAGCTCGCTTTCGGGGAAGCTGAATTCGTGATGATACCGGTTGGAATTCCCGAATTATTTAAGGTAACCTAATTTCCTTCATGTGGTACCTAATTACAGATTCGAACAGAAATTAATGTAGAAAAATGAAGTTTAACATGTAGGAAGGGAAGGTACCTATTTATCCATACGGTATGTAACGTTTCTGTACTGCACACTTAGGTTATGTGGTCAGTGGCTTGCCAAGGTGGTGGTCGGTATCTGAGTGCGTCATCAATAACCATGTGTTGTTTAGTGAGAGTTGTTGAGAATAAATGCATGTTTAGTTAAGATAAATTATATTTAAGATCTGTGTTTCCTGTGGTTTAGGTATGCTTTAGGCGTCCGGCTAGCAACCTGTCACTATTATACTACCCCTTCCATCTGTTTTCAAATCTAAAATTATGCTAGAAATGGCTGTGAAGCGGGAAATAGTCATAATCATCGTTTTGCCTACGCCTTTCTTCGTGTGCTCTGTCTACCCCTTCTGGGAACACAGACGTGATTGTATGTATCTATTTTTTTCGTTTCCTCTTACGAAACCACCGAAGAATCGGAGAAAGTAATTTCCTCGACATCGCAGTTCTCTCGTTCATTCATTATTTCATTACTCTAGTATAGTGAGCCAATACCAACCTGGTAAGCAGTGACGGCGATGAACTCAGTCTCCGGGAAGGAGAAGGCGGCGTGCGGCGCGCCCCACGCCAGCGCGGCCGCGTCCCGCGCGCGCACCACCACCACGCGCGGCCGGTACTTGTGCATCGACGTCAGCACCATCTAGGGGAAAAAGCGAGATTTACTATACTGCTGGTACACACTGGCGACGGTGACTCGAAACGTGAAATAGTGGGCAGCGCAGACGACAGACTTTTCGTGCGATCGAGTCTGCAGCTATAATTCCATAGGTTCTCACAGACTAAACGCGGATAGTCTGTCGTCTGCGCAGGGCCTAAGAAGTTATCTAAGTAAGTAAATAAGCAAACACTTTTTTCTACAAAAAACACAAAGTTGGTGCCAAGGTGACTTGTCTCTTAAGGAATCTCATACAGCCTACCCTTGAGTGACGGAGAAGAAATGGTTACTGTGACCGATAAAAAGAGAGACTACTGTAATCATGATGAAAATCGTACTAACAAAATCATCAGATCAAGTCTCTATTACTCTCTATACGACGAATCTGAATACCTACGAACCAATTGATTCGTGACTCACCATTGAATCTTTTTACATTTAACGTTGTATTGATGTTGCATTGCTCTACAAAGGAAAATTTTGTGATGATTTTTGCAATAGCGTCCTGCGGTGGGTTAGAAATCAATCGGCTTGATTTGAGAACACAGGCGTGATGTTTAATGTTACGTGTGGCGTGTGTTTTTTCTTAACACAAGGAAGATACTACACATTAAAGAAATTCGAAGGTATCAAAACAATAGGCGGCTTTCTAGCTACTCTGCACGGCAATCCTAACTAAGTAACTGTCATTTTGTCTTTGTCACACTATCACTGTGTTACTAATTTAAAAACGTCGGACAGTTAAACACAAAACCGTAAACTAACTCGACCAAATCAAAATTACTTACCAGTGTTCAACGTTAAATAATCCTAACAACTAAACAAACCAAACCAAATATGTAAACAGCAAACAGACATAAAGCCCGATACATATTGGCGACGGCTGTCGCGACAGCCTCGTGAGTCTGCGTGTGTGCACAAGCCCTTATGACGAGTCACTGACTCACCACTGGCAGGTAACAAATTTTTGAAATACATGTCGTGTTTTGTTAAAAATCCACGGTGTAGTGAAAATTGTGGAGGCGCAGTGGACAGAGAATTTATTCACTCCGTCGTCGGTTGTGTATGTTAGTGCTAGTGCATTATGGCACTTGACAATTCGCTACCTGCGGTGCGCGGGCGCCGTTCGAGTGCTCTCGAGAGCGTAAAAGGGTTTCGGTTATTGTTTTAAATTGTTTCGGGGTTTGAGGTTATGCTTCTTGTTTTTGAAGTGTTTTTGGTAGTTTGAAAAAAGTTCGATGCGTCCGAGGGAATAAGATGGAGCTTTTAAAACTATTGAGATGATAGACTAAACAATTTACTAAATATCTTACACGAAAATAATTTTAAACTATCTAATTTATATATAGATAGACAGGCTAGGAACCTATCACCAGCTATTGTGCTAAAATGTAGCGAGAAACAAGAAATAGGTATAGCTTTGTTTATGGAACGTTTTCTAGGCTCTGTCTATCCCAATTGCAGGAGTGATATTTGTTGATATGATGTATGTGTCTTAGTTCTAAGTTATACAATAAAAGCTAACTTATTTAACACGTTAACTGCGGGAAGCGAATTCAAAGACTTTCAGTCGGTGCGTCGTAGTATATAAGATCCGACAGACGACTTTCCGTTACAGCGTTTGGGGGTCGAAAGTACCTGTTCGACCTGCTCATCTAAAAGTATGATTATTCGCATGGGTATGATGAATTTTGGTATAATATACTTTGCAACAGAGAGCCATAGAGTGGTTCATAACACAGTTGAGGTCGTAAGTAAATGGAGCCTTTCTAAAGGATTCAAATGTATGTTTAGAACTGTCGGGTCTTTTATGCCCGATATTCGCACTGACCGAAAAAACTATCGATATAATTTTAGGGCCGTCGGGAGTCAAAAAGCATCGATATCGATTAAAATAATGCTTATTTAATATCATATGTATCTGTAATATTGTAACAGTCACAGTAAAGAAAATTTTACATAGTCATGATTAAGTCTCGTCTTTTTTAACTTAATCAGCAGCTTCTCTGCTACTCGAAGTTCGGCGTTATTCGTCGTAGCAGCCAGAACGATGTCATATTTTCAGATAAACAATTAAGTTATCGCTATAGAGTATTTTTTTTTCTATTGTGTTGATGATTATAAATTATTCGGGCATTTTATTACATAGTGCGGTACGCAATATTAACCCCATCACAACCTTTCTCTACCACTTCAAACCTCGTTTTAAAGTAGTGTAATATGACGCTATTTGTTGCTATAGTTACCTACACCTTTTTATACATATTCTATATTAGTATGTATGAGTTAAAACTGGTGTAATAACTTTTTTTTCTATACACAAGCACAACCCTAGACAAATTAGCGTGTAATCTAGTGCGGCTATCGGGTCATTGGGCATCGGGTCACTAAGATCCTATACCGCACCAGACAGTTTTTTTTTACTTTCAGTCGGTATAGGGCATAAAGGATCCGATGAGGTTTTTTTGTAATAATTGACTACTCTTGAAGAGACGATTTCAAAACAGTAACTATCTCACTTCTACTCACCCGATAACCTGTATAAACTAGTCCCGCACCAGCGGAAAGTTAAGGAATTTGCCTGCCGCACCGTAGGCTAGATACGCATAGGGTCTATTCGACCCGAAACCGCAGTGAACGTGTTAAATGTCAACTTACATTTTGGGTCATTGTCAAGCCTGGCAATTTTTTTCGCTAAAAAATGAAACACGTGATTTATAAAAATCAAAGGTATATTACGACTCTTACTCTAACTTGCAACAGAACTGAGTATCATTCAGAGATCAATTATTCGAAAAAAACGATTTAAAACGAAATAACGATATTTTGGTTCCACCAAAAAGACTAATATGTCCACCAAGTGGACTAATTATGTTAATTAATAATAAATAAACAAATCAAAAACTGTAAACATGTTAAACAAAAATAACGTTCATGATATATTCACATAATCATGAACAATCAGACACGTAAATACATTCAAAAAGTATATAAAAAATATTTTGTGTCTGTCTACCGAAATGACAATTCTTTTCGGTGGACCAAATATGCCTTCGTCCTCCGAAGACTAGGAAGCCTTCAAGTCTTCAAGAAGTATGTATGAAAGTGGGGGTTTGGTGGCTCTTCCTTGTTTTAACGTTGACGTATCCAAACTTTCAGAATATACGTCCAAAAATTGTATACTTTTATGAACATTTTTTTCAATCAACAAACAGACTGCACTCACAAATTTTTAATGGTTGCTGCATTCTGAAGTCATCAACTTCATTCTAAGTAAGTAAGTTTCTTTGCTTTCAACATTCTTCTGTTTTTCACTGCAATACGTTCACCCATTTCATGGCACTAAAATAACTAGAATCGAAGGCAGTATTTTGCGTGCGATGTACTTTTAAGTTTCTTTTTGTATATTGTTTTTTTTTCTGCATCGTCGTGCATCATTCCATTTTTCCTCCAAAGCTTATTTTGTATGTTTTTGTTAAATCTTCTACAGTTTTTTTTTACCTTTACAGAATTTACATTTAAACATGTATTCAGTCACTAGTCATTTACGGATAAAACAAAAAAGGAATCAGAAGCTAGTTTTTAAAGTTATAATAAAAAATTAAACCAAATTACAAGAAATCAATCAAAATACAATCATTTATCGTTTGGGTTTACAAAAAGTCCACCAAAAAGACGTCCACCGAATGGACTTTCTCCGCAATATCATTCACAACACCAGCCATTTAAAGGATTATTCAAGAGGCAAGGCATATTTACAATGTTTGAATGCTTAACTAATTATTAAAAACGTTTGGTGGATTTATAGCGATGTACTTACAAAATACAGCAGTAACCGGAAAGACAATTCAACATTGACACCACCAAATATTCTTGTTAACACAACAATATCGTCTGCTGTGCACAAGTCACGGCAAAATGGCTGCTAACAGGGATAGTACGATAGTGAATGAGTTAAATTACATGTCCCGGTCTATTCATTTGACTTTTCCCTAATTTTTCTAGAATTTAAAGTAATGTCCACCAAAAAGACAAAAAATGTTGTGACAAGATTCAATGATGCAAAAAATGTGTTTTATTTCCATCTAATTTTTTAAATCCTAATAATGTTAAATGGAAATCATACATTGATTAGGAAAAAATGGCATTTTTGTACAATAATAAAAGAGATGTATTTTTTTAAAGCCACATTCTATTAACAGGTGGAATCCGGACAGTCCACCGAAGTGGACTTTCAGTTACATTTGTGGTGATAAACAAACCAAATAATTACATTTATAGAAAATATGATATAGTATAGTCTAGTACGTTTGCTGTACTTTATAGTTATGATGTAAATTGAATGCAATTATTAAAAATGTCTTATATAATTACAAATGGACATGTTTTTTTAGGGTTATGACAATGACCCTTTTATGATAATATTGAGTAAACGCAACATTTAAGCATAGACATTTCATACAAAATAAAGTGTCAATTTACCAAATCACGATCTCCCCTCAGACAAATAAGTCAAACTCTGAAAAACGCTTCGTTACGCAAACACATGTCACGCCCGAGTCTGTCTGCAGATAAAGCCGTCTAGACACAAGCTAATTGCCGCCGGCGTTTTTGCGTCACGTGTGCGCACCGCTTTACTCGACGCCTACGCAAAAACTGACGCCCACGCCTACGGGACATTGTTTGTGCTGTCGATTGCACCAATAAATTACTGTATTTTGTCGCGATAAAAATGTGGAGCTTTCTAATATTTACAAGCTTCCTTACTAGTTTGAGCTGTAAAAGTTTACCGTTGATTTGCCTTTTAAGTTATTTTTATTTACTGGACTCGAAAGGCTCGAGGTGTCCTCTTCTTTCGCTAATTTAATTTCGTAGAGATTGAACATCAGTTATTCTGGCAACTATTTTGTACTTGCTCAATTAATTATTTCAAAACTGCAAGCTTCTTATTCATATTTCAAATTATCTTGTAAAATTCTGTATGAAGTTTGGTCAGGTGAGTATTACGTAGTTTTATAACAATTATGAAGAACTTGAATGAAGAGACGTTCTTAAAAAACTTGTGCAGTGCAAAAAGTAGAGCTTTCATTAGAACAATAGTTAGATATTTGATTCTATTTTTATACGACAGATATCTATACATTCTATAGGTCTTAGCACAAGGGAAGCGATTTTTATTATAATAAGCCTTAATTTAGATACACATTTTTTGAAAACGACTTTGAAACAACTGCCGAAACTGCATATTATCGTCGAAATATGAATAAACCGATTCAATCAACAGTTTTACTGAATACAAATTCTTTTTTGAATGATTTTAAAGTTGATATTATACAATGTGTGCCGGGTTAGAATAGCACCTCTCCCTTTCTTCCCGTGGGTGTCGTAAGAGTCGACTCTGGGAAAGAGTTATTTAGTGTATTGTGGGCGATGGGCTAGCAACCTGTCACTACAATATCACGTCGAACCATCTGGTAACACTGAAATTGCTAAACGTGGCACTGGATTTTCGGATTCATGTGCTCTGCCTACCCCTCTTGGAAATACAGGCGTGAGAATATGTATGTATGTATGTATCATACAATGTAGCAACAAACTTGCAGAGGTCTATCGCGCCGTGCACTGCCGCGTGTAAAAAGCACGCGGCCGATTTCCAGAAGCCCCGCCGTGTTTAATTACTCTTTAATAATTTCACGTATCGGTACATGCCGTCACAACTTATAAAACATGACAAAAACGATCGGATGTTTGCTTCAAAGTTATGTCATGGTGGTAGCCTGTAGACTGTCAAACAAAATAGAAAGCCAAGTCAGTTTGCAAAAAAAATACCGATACCAAAATTTGACCGCTCTACAGTTTCCTTTAATCCCATCTCGTAGCCAAATTTCGTAGCTGGCTTCCAAATGGGAAATAAAATCCTGATTCGAAGCTAGCTATATAATGGGAAATCTAAAATCCCATTTCGTAGCCACTTCCGGAACTGGCTTCCAAATGGGAAATCAGATTTCCCAATCTCATAGCCAGTTAACAAATGGGAATGGTTTTCCCATCTTATAGCCACATTCGGG
Source organism: Adoxophyes honmai (assembly GCA_005406045.1). Classification (NCBI taxonomy): domain Eukaryota; kingdom Metazoa; phylum Arthropoda; class Insecta; order Lepidoptera; family Tortricidae; genus Adoxophyes; species Adoxophyes honmai. The sequence goes on from BHDV01014678.1 coordinate 30,072, forward strand.
AGCTGGCTTCCAAATGGGAAATCTTATTTCCCAATCTCATAGCCAGTTAACAAATGGGAATAGTTTTCCCATCTAATAGCCACATTCGGGAGCTGGCTTCCAAATGGGAAATAGGACTTCTTCCTGGATAGGCCCGCCTCTATTAATAGTGCAGTAATTTTATACATTTGGAAATGCAAATGAACCGAGAAAGCTGACTTTTTGGTATGACGTAGGGAATACCTAAAAAAGCTTAACTTCAAATTGTCGACCAAGGTTTCCTATGGACATAGGATGAAAGAAAATTGAAAGCTTACCAAGCCGATTGCTAATGAAAGTTCGTCATAATATATAAACTAAATTCTAAGGACGATAAGGGGAGGTCAAAATGGCACGACAAATGCAAACGTATCTGTGTGACAAACAATGGAAAAGGGTTAATATTTTTTAGCTGTTACTCTGAAATGATAAATAAAAGACCAATTATTGAACTGGAATCAGCGTTAAATGAAATAACCAGGTATGTAAACAAAATGCACTTCGCTTAAAATTATTTTTATTCAGGCTTATTTTACTAAACTTTCACACTTTCTTTCTGTGGCTAAAATGAAAAAGGTGCAATTAATTCGATGCAGTCACCGACGCTTATGTTATTTTTAATAATCTGAAGGATTTAAGGCTTAATTTTTGGTGAAAGTACGAGTACTGCATATGTAAAAGTTAATAACCTAGTAAAAAGAAATTATTACTTTCGCCAAGGGCAGTTTCGCCATGCTCACCCGGCTATACCGGCCCTTTATACGATTCAGATTATTTTTCCCATTTGGAAGCCAGTTCCGGATGTGATACGA